>CABFVX010010372.1:0-14356 GCA_902151425.1 Timema shepardi | reverse complement strand
AGACAGCTCACTACTGATGAAGTGCGAGAGAGACAGCTCACTTCTGATGAAGTGCGAGAGAGACAGCTCACTACTGATGAAGTGCGTGTGAGACAGCTCACTAGTGACTGGGTTTCATCTGGGAGATAACACACACAGCATCTCGCCAACCCAACACAAAGAGCACACAGAGGAGACCTTTTACAAACAGAAATAGGTGTAATAGAAGTAGTAGTATTAGTAGTTTTATTGTATCAGGAGTCCATATTTTTAATCATTAAACATGGTCCAGTAAACACAATGTTCTTGTCAGCTGGTGCCCACCATAAATGTCACACTCACACACACACGTAATAGTGTAAATATATAATAAATACATTTCATTCCTTTAATTCTTACAACTAACATAATTCGAATACTTAATTTAGTTCCTTAAATCTAATAATGCTATATTTTATCTAATATTAAAAAGCCAGTCTCGTGTCCATTTCATAGCTTATTTGCCATATGAGTGACTCTAGTATTATTATTCTCATGTGTTGTTTCCCGTATGTATTTACATATAAAGGTATGTATGGTGTCGTGACTATGAGCCGGTCTTACTCTATGTTACGAGAAGTAGTACAGAATATTTATTTTATAGTTATACATGTTTTTACTGTCAGTGGTTTCCACTCCCTATTCATCACTTTGGTACTATTGTTGCAGGCCCTCGTTATTTTAAGAACTTTTATTGAATATTTCTCAATATTTAAATATGGATCACTTGTCTTTCCTCAGCTCAGTTGGTAATACCATGGCCTAGATGTGATTCAATTAGCGCATGATATACTATTTTAGTATACATATATTAACCATTCCCGCTCTTAGCTTCCTGCTCATTATGTCTATTGAGTATTCTATTTCATATGAGAATCAATCATTAGCCCAAGATGTCACAACTTGCGTGAATGTTGGACAATTACATGGTTATGTATTATGTTCTCCTGCAACATTTGTATAGCACTATCTACATGTGTGTGCACCACATACGTAATTGTGTCAGCATACATAATAATACTGCAGTTTTGTACACAGTTTGACATTATTCTTTTATAGACTAAGACAGTATAGTACTGGCCCAACAATAGAGCCTTGTGGTACTACAATTATTCTTCAGATTCTATATTATTTATTGAACTATAATGTTCCTATTTGTTGGGTAGTTTTTAAACCATTTACAAATATTACCTTAGATAACAATTTTATAAAGTGATTCTAGTTAAATATCTTCATCCAACGTATCAAATAATTTTTCTAGCATCTGATTAATAAAAGTGTGTAAAAGTATTTCCGTGCCTATGTTTTTTTTAATCTGTATTGCCATTGGTCAATTATTTTATATTAATATAAATAATTTATCAAGTTGTTGGCAACGTATATTTCCATTATTTTGTCTAAAACTGGTAGGATTACTATAGGTCTGTAATTTCCATAATCTAAGTGTTTTCCTTTTTTTATTAATTGATTTAGCAATTGCTATTTTAAGTTTTTTCGTGATTACACCATTTTGTATACGTACATTAATTAGTTTTGTTTTCAACGGGGTAATTTGGCTGTTGATAGTTTTCAAGTCTTTAATTCTGATTTTATCTATTCCCTGGCTTTTATCTATATCTACTTTATCAATAATATATTTATTTTGGAACATGTAGCTCTAGGTATAAACATACTTTGAATTTGGTAATCGTTCCGATTATTCGTTTTGTCTGGTTGCATATTGCAAGTATGTTGTAGTTGTGTGACTTGGTTTTTGAATATTTTACAAAAATTATTTGCAATATTTTTAATTTTCTCAATGTTGCCAAAATGTGTATTTTTTACTTTATCAATTGTCATTTTACTTTTTCTACCCAGAATTTCATTAATCTGTTCATTTAATGGAACTAATTTAATTATGTCACTAATATTTTGATCTGTAGATACCTACATTAATTTTGGAGCTCTCCCGTAACTTAGTTTCAATTAATTTATATTTGCAGAGTGCTATTTTACTTTCTAATATGGTTATCTCAAGTCTATTTCTATAATACATAATTACACCTCTCCCATAGCTATTGGGCTATTGTCTCAGCATTTACTATAATTATCAATATGATATTGAATAAACTTCATAACGTCTAATTTTATTTCTGTAATGTCTATTTTACCACTAACATTTCCCAGTAAAATAATAAGTTCATCAAAGTATTTATTTATGGATCTTATATTAGGGTGAATACTATAAAGATTATTCTTATTCTGTACCTTGCGTGCTAACAGTTCGGTCCATTCATTGGGATCATCATATTCTTGGCACTGTATAGTCCTAATATTGGCTTCATTAGTTGTTATATCTTCATTTTCCTCATTTTCTTCTGCGCCGGTTGTTAGTTTATATTGTTGTATACTGTTTTTGTTTACAACACTATCGTCACTTCATCATATTTATAATATATTACAAAACCAAGAACATGATAATTTAAACTAAAGGGGCACAATTTATTTTGTTATTAATTTTAATTTGGTCACCGTCTGCCTCGATGTTAAAACTGATTTCACCATCACTTTTGCGCATGTATATCTTACAACTTTTATCCATACAGTCATTTGTTTTAACTTTCCACAATAGATTCTTGTTAAATGGGGTCAGGTTCTCGTTGATGTAGATACGCCTTTCTGTCTCTTTTTCAGTTACCATTTTATTGAGAACTATTTGACGCCTTTTTTCAGCCATGCGTTTCTTACAGTTTTAGATAAAAATTGTACAATCACTGGCGGTGGTATATTTTGGCTCTCATGAGTAGACGATGTATTAACTCAATGTGACGTTTTTCATATGGCAGTTCTAAATATTTACCGATTTCTCCATGACTATACACAAATTATCAGATGTGCTTGTTTCCTATCCATGATTGTCCAAGTTAATATTTCTTCCGTACTGCTCAATTTGATTAAGTCGTTTAGCAATATCTTGAATTGTCTTGTCATTTTGCTTGTTTTCCTCGTATAATATGTTTTCTTTTGTTAAGTTCCTATTATTATCTAACAGTTCTTTCATTTCCTTTCCCTTATCATCATAGAAATCAGATATCTTGGACGTGCTATTTTCTAGTTTTACGTAGTACTTCTTTTGTTCCCCTCTCATCAATTGGATTGATGTCTTGAGGTCTTCATCCACTCTAATATCCGTGAGGGACGATGATCTAGAACTACACGATGAGCACTTCCAAGACTCTCGCCTTATTGGTGTCATTCTTCGGTATGTCGATTCAGATATCCCGGAGCCCTATTATGATAGTAGTTTTCACAGTTGTGACACTTTACACAATCCCCGTCTGGAGGTAGATTTTCATCACATATACCACATTTCAACATAGTTAATAACGCAAATAAATAAACTTAGTTTTCACAATTTTACCGCTTCACGCTTTCGACTGTATAAGCTAAACATAGTACACAGGCCGCGCAGAGTCGAGCAGACACGTCAGATCCACACGAGCTCACAGAAGACTAGATTAGTAGTAGTAGTTTAAGATAGAAAATAATAATAAACAATACCAAAATTTGTAATAACAGCCGTTCCAAAGAACGTATAAGTATTCTAGCTAATGTTGTGTAGACTTTTAGCTTACCGAGATTCAGTGGCGTAACTAGAAGCCTTGTATACCATGTATAAAAAGTCATCTTGGAATTTAACATCCACTGAAAAAACTACCTCTTATTTTTAAACAATGATTTATTTAAACTTTTAGTATAAAAATATATTATTTTACACATATAAATAAAAACATAATAATATAAGCATAATTTACAAAATATTACTTTAAAACAATATAACCAAATTAACTATAAATTTTCATTGCAAGAATTATAACTAATTGCAAATAAACAATTATGGTTGAAATGACCAGTTAGATAATTACTTTAGTTAAGTCCAATCACCGTGGAGATGCAGCTAAAATATATATTACTTATTTCGCGGTGTATGTTTACCTAAGCCAAACCGTTCAGTCTTTTCTCCCCTGCAGTGTTTCTAACATAAGTTTTTAGCCAAGGCAATGTTGAGAAGGGTCGTTCACTTGTACTCGCGGAAACTGTAATCGTAGTGGGAATCATTAGCAAGATGTTTATGACTGTAAAAACATTTCTATAGCACTTCGAGTAAAAACCAATAGCATTTTTAGTTTCTTTTAAAGCTGTCCTATGTAGCGCTACCATTGCCGTAGCTCTCCGATTGCCATAGTCAAATCGCACTCTAGGTCATCTTCATAAAAAATGGCTACCAGCTTTTTCATGTTGACCTCTTAGTCTGGAGATGGAGAAATAATTTTCTCGTTGGGAAAAATACACATAAAACTTTGTAATATATCTTTGTGTTTCAGGAAGCGCTGTTCTGGCTCATTACTGAAATAATCTAAAAAGGAAAAAATTTGAGATTCTAAAATACCCTTCCTCAACGTCACCTTTGTGTCTGAGGGCCTGCTTTGTATGGCAATGTAATCATAATTTCCAATCTTTCAGCCAACTCAGATGCAGATTTGAATCTTAGGGTGGATAAAAAAGAGAATATTTGGCGGGGCGGAACTTTTGGAGCAGTAAACGGTGTTGGTGGGTACCGATAAGAAATTTCGACTCAATCGGAAAATAACTTCTGCCCCTGAAAGTGTGTCAAAGATTCACTATATTGGTCAAAAACTGTAAAATATACTGAAATTTGATGTTAGCTGGTTGGTGGTTAGGCAAAGCTCATATGAGTGTTATTAGGTTTTCAAAGTATGCTTCTTATGATAAAATGACATATGCACGGACTGATTCACTCTAATGGTAAAATATAAATTGGGTCTTAATGGTAGAGAACTTATAAAATAACCAAAGAGTGTTATATTGTTGAATCCAACCTAACCTTGTCACCTTCTCATATCTCCTATTTTACACAGGTATAAAGATTGCGGTGTGCAGCTCTTCTCCCGACCTTTGTATCAAGTGAATCAAAGCTCACCACGTGAAGGCGGCTGCACTTTGAGTTCCTCCCCCACTCTTCCTAACCAACCAATCATGGGCATGTTAAGTCACATTAGAATTTGTAATCAGTATTTGTTTCAAAGAGGCAATTTTGAGAGTGAATGAACTCATCCCTTTTCTATTGCCCACACACAAGCTTATGTAACATTCTTCACAGGTCTCTCAACTTCTTGTGCGTGACATGGTAGTCGGGGAAACAAGTATATGTCACCCAGACCTTCATTAACAATTGTTTGTAGGTCATCTAAAGAAATTCTGGCAAGTAGTCGTGGCCATGC
Organism: Timema shepardi; assembly: GCA_902151425.1. Classification (NCBI taxonomy): domain Eukaryota; kingdom Metazoa; phylum Arthropoda; class Insecta; order Phasmatodea; family Timematidae; genus Timema; species Timema shepardi. The sequence goes on along the minus strand of CABFVX010010372.1, from coordinate 9,056 downwards.
AACCTCATCCTCTAACCAGTTAATAAGGTTTGTGTAGTCTTGAGCATTGAAATTTATTGAAGGGACTTTTAATGTTCGGACATCATCATTTGATGTGTTTCTTGTTTTCAAAATACGGTGAACTGCCATTTTTCTTATATGCTTTCGTTCAACTGCCATCATACAAAACAATATATTTTCAGGATGGCAGAAGTATGAATGCATTACGTTAGATCACATCCTCCAGCATTTTCCTCTGATCACCTGTAGGTATCGGGATTAATTTATAAGGAGCAACAGTTGTTTGTTTGCCCTCTCAGTATATGATGGCTTACACTTAACTCTGAACCAGGTATGTGTATACTATATAACGTTCATGAAAAGCTTTACAAGTGACCTAAAGGCAGGTGACAGTGTTTCTGTGGCCACATATAATCTCAGGGTCCCGTTTGCATACGTAAGCCATTTTAAATGTGAAAAAGGACCAGGATGACCTCTAGTAAGATAAAAGAAACTGTTACTGGTTTGAACATCATGACTCATGTCAAAAAGTATAGTTGATCAGTGCTAAGGTCAAAGGCAGTAATGTCAGGTAGCTCAAAATTAACTGGCTCGAACTCATTTATAGGAAATATTTGGCATTTGGAAATGATCTTCCCAATATGGCCCTCGTAGGGCCTAGGGCCTGTTGTTGGACCATCCAGGTAAGAAAATAAATGTTTAAAAGGTAACTCATTTATATGAAGTAGGCATATTAGCCATTGGATTTCGCTATTAAGTTTTCCCTCAATAAAGTTGACTACCCCACCCTTGTGCCCAGTATTTACTACTGAATAATTTCATCCTACAGCCTATATGTCATCAGTGACGTCAATTTTACCTTCTAAGAATTCTAGCAGGCTGGCAGCAATGGAACTAGCTGAACCTGAGGACGGAGTAATATGACCCCAGTAACATAACCCTGGTTCTGTAACACTGGTGATGTGTTCCTTACTGACTATCCTCCGATGTTATTTATTTCCTTCCTTGGTTTGCACAAGGCTTTGTACTTACGGCCATCAAAATAAACTGCAAGTAATGGATAATAACTTAAGGCAAGCTTTCCCTTCTTTTTTCTCTTAATCCATGACCTTTCTCTCCTTATTTTATTCTTGTCCGTCTCAAAGGAGGAATTATTATGGGATAAGGCTAACGTCCTTAAGAAAGGCACCAGATACAGCCGCAACTAGCCTTACTGACAATCCAAATCCGTCACTCACTAGATGGGGGGCTGTGTTTTCAAACAGATAAGTGAAAATAGGGTGAAACGTTAATTAAATAAGTCATATTATGGTTAACAATTTGAAATATTTTGTGAGTTCTATAGAGGAATCTGTTGATACAGTTTTCGGCCATTTAGGCCCTCTTTCCCTCTCTTTATATAGGATATGTTCGTTCAAGTGCTAGTTTATCATTAAAGGCATGCCTTAACACCCTAATAGAATTAGCTTTACCTGACTACCAACCAGCTCACATCATATGTCATGACAGTTTTTGATCAAAATAACAAATATTTGACATATTTTCGGGGGTCAAAAATAATATCCAATCGTGTCCATAATTTAGAAATTTCTTATTGGTACCAACCAAAAACTTTTACTGCGCCAAACGTTCCGCTCCGCTAACCTTATCTCATTGAATTCGCTGTTTTTTCTTGCTCTCATTCATTGTATCTTCTGGTGAATGTAAGATACCTTATTCATTGTTGTCGCAAGGTCCGTGTTTTCCTATTGAAGGAAGCTAGAGAGGCAGACTGATAGAAAACCCTTAGGCCAGACACAGAAGGTATACCAGAAATATTGGCTGCTCAGTGACACAACTAAGTTGTACTACTTTTGGTAATGCGCCTGCATCAGACCAATTTGTGATTTCCTGCCAAGCTTCATGCACAGTAACCAGCATCTACACTTGCAAAACTACGACATCATGCCTCTCTATACAGCGCGTTACACACAATTAAAACTATGTGCTGCACAATTCACATATAGGGCCAAAGGCTGTTTTTCGCATACAAAAGCTTGCGCACCATTGAATTTTCCACTCATTGATGAGGCTCCATTGTAGCCATGCCCTCTCAGGTATTCGATCCTAATACCAAATTTTTGGAGAGAACTTAAGAGATCGGATAAGTTATTTCATGTGGCATCAGTAAGTGAATCAAATTAGGCAAAATTTTCTCTAATTTTAACAGTATTAAGATAACGGGCACCAATACTGAAATGTTCAATGGATGAAATGTCAGTTGTTTCATCAGCAAGTACTTTAAAACACTTGGTGGAACTCACCATTGAAACCATCTTCTTAAGCCATACTTCATTACAAGCACCATTAACTTCATTCTGAGTTTTAGTGACAAGTACTGTGCTTTCTCAAACCTTTCTAGAAATGTTTTTGCAATGTTGTATCTCTAGCTCGAGCTCGGAAACGGAGACGATCACAAAGTTTCTCATAGTTTAAAAGTGACTCCTTTCTTGAAAGAGTAAGATAGCTACTGCCCCTTTGATCATTCCCTCAAGTGCACAAAATATTATGATTTCAATAATTGATTATACATTTTTTCTATTTTCTCCAATTTGTTGAATTTGATCAGAATAGCAGCGATTCCACACTATTTTGTTTCCCCTTTTCAATGTTCAAAAATGTTTGGCTTTTAAGATACAATTTTTGTGATCGTCAGTATTTTCGTGAGTATTAAATTGTTCCACTGCTTTCTTCCGCCGATTAAAGGGCTTTCAAACCAGTAGCCCTAGAGTCTGAAGTCCCCTTAATCCTCCATAATAGAAAAAAAAGAGCTCAGTACATGCAAATACACCATCCTTTATCTTAGAGTATAGTAACTACGTCCTCCTATTTAGACAATTGTGTTGAAATTAGAACCTACGTTTTCCACTGGCTGGAAACGAATAATACGATTCAAGAATCCATGGATCCAATATAATGATCCTGGCCCCCAAGCTCGATTCCCAGTGATGCCGAAAACTTTATCGTAGATGCAATGGGCTTCCCTTGCACAGACATGAATTTGCGGATGAAATCTGGGCATTGTGTTCGTTTGTTAGATTATAACTCGTGTGCTGATAAAGTCAGTAGGCTTAGAATGTGCACGTTAAAATAAACAATGAAAAAATAAAAAATAGAACTAGTGAAAGCTTGATCTTGCCAAAAGGAGCATTAGTAGCCTTAGCCCTATAAAACACCGGACTGAAAGGTTATTTTTTGTACTTCCATGTAAGAGTTCTGATATTAACTAATTTAATAAAGCTACTTTTAATTTTTTATGAGAGATAGTATATTTCTTTATCAAGGTATTATATATTAATATTTTGAACTTTAATTTGTAATAAAATACTAATTTGTTAGTGTTATTTTACTTTATGTATTTTCCGTCCGCTTCGACAAATTTCCTTATTAAACTCAAGTATAACAAAAAGCTTATCATTTTTATATTTCGACTAGGTGAATGGGGGGGGGGGTAGAACCCCTAACCCCCCTGGTTAGGCCACTGCCAATATTAAACGTTGATAAAAATTTTAATAGTATAAAAATCGGGTCCTTATCAAAATAAAACTATTTCCTATGGTTCTATTGAGAGGGAATGGGGGTAATCCTGTTGTCTATCTATCCCTCCTCCTAAATCTTGAGAGTATGAACCTTTTGTATTGAACTCTTTCAAGAATAACGTATTGACTATAACAGGGAGATTGGGAGTTCGAATACCGATCGTGTTTACTGGCTTTCCACTCTTTCTCTCCACGCAAATTCAAGTACCCTTACTCTTAAATTCAACATTTCTCATCCCTACCCCATTATATTAGTAGTAACTTATACATATGCGTATAACATGAATAGCTAGTAAGACGCGGTGATAAAGTAAAAAACATACCTTCTAAAATGATTGCTCTTATATTATAAACTATCACAAATAGCTGTTGTTAACAAATTTACCAGACCATTACTTTCAAGCCTTGCGCACACCAGCGTGGGTTGGAGAGCGGGAATTTATGGCGGGAATGAGGGTGGTCACACCAACGCGAAGCGATTCGCAGTATTTCAAGGAAGGATACCAGCAGGGGCTCCGGAATAGGGGAGGCAGGGGGTCTGAGCTCCCTGGTTTTTATCTTAGAGGCTGGGACTATCTTAAGCCCCCACCCCCAATATTTCTCAAGTAAATTCAAAACTCATGTATACAACATACATCTGCTACCAACAATTTAGTAATTTTAAGTAATAAAGACATACATTTATAATAAATTTAATAAAATACTAAAATAACATAATTTTTCAGTTTAATTTTCTCACACGAGAAAAAACTTTCACAAAAATAAAGTAACTAACATTAGGCCTAATTGAATATAAACAATACCAGAGTTGTAAAGGCAAAGGATAAAACTTATTGACCTTTAAGCCAAAGTAAAAACAAAAAATTGAATTGTAAGCTTAATTTTAACACGAGAGCGATTTTCAACCACAGTTCAAATTTTATTTTTACCACATTTTTATCAACCCTAAAAAATTAAAAAACTGGACATAAATCGAATTAATACGCTTTCTTGTTCTGGTTTGAATAAAATATGTTATTATTTTTAAATCTACTTTAAATATTGTTGTAATAATATATTTGATTGTGTAAACATGGTTTGTAGAAGAATTACCAAATATTTAATCACCCTAGCTTAAAGGTCCGTTAAAACTACCTTCCACAATACGAGTCTTGACAGGATTGATACGTACACTTAGTTTATCATGTAAGGTAGCAGGCTTTCCTTGCCTGGTTCAACTATTGCCTAGCTTATACGATAGAAATAAAGTATGGGCATATTGAGGGGGTGATTATGGGGTTCAAACCCCCCATACACCCCAGAAAATTTCTAAAAATTTTAATTTTTATCGCAAAAGAATGTTTGTGAAACTACTTATATTAATTTAATGCTCCAACCCGATCTTCAGAGATAATAGTTTATCATCTAAGAGCATCCATTTTTCCAAAATGTGTTGGGGGAAGACAACTTCAAATAGCTTCTAGAGGCATATAACATTGGTAGTAAATAAAAGTGAGGAGCCATCTAAATAGATTTTTTTGGGAGGGCATCAAAATTTCTGAAGTAAGGCTTCTATATAATAATTTCTCGGGAGTATTTTTTATGAAAAAATCTGGTTTAGTGCTAAATAAAATAACTTTAAGAAGCATTAAATTTTCAAATATTTCCTGCAAGAGGAGTATTCCAAATAGTCTCTCGGATTATAAAAATTAGAAAAAAAAATTGGCAAGGTCAACTCTAAATTTATATTAAATTAATATAGTTTCCAGAAATACTCTCCACTTTTGAGGACCACTCACACTAAGTTATAGGGCATCCAATTTGCAAACTTTAAATGGGAGGAAGAAAAATAGATTTAAAAAAGTTTAGGGTATCTAATTCTTTAAACATTAACTGGGAAGGAGAAAAATTCTTTAACTAAATACATCTTGGTATCTCCCCTTTCTCACATTACACAAATAAGGTTCCACCACTACTTATGAAAATAATTTTCTTATTTTTCAGAAGTTTTAACATCATTCCATAGATTTAAAATTTGGAACTCTAACAAAATTAAATTCTTCCTAAACCCATGAGACTAAGACTCCTACCTTTCAGGGACTCAGTGATGTACATGGAAAACAGAGAAAACCTGTTAAAGTGAATAGATTGGGTGTGACGTGAAAAATCAAGAATATGTCAGAAATTATAAAATGTCATTGAAGTTTTTTTTAAATTTTTTGCAATAATTTATAAAATATGAAGCATAGAGCATTACCATGTTCAAACTATTATTTTTAATATCAATTAATGGGATTTATTGATTAACTTTTGAACCGTCCTTAGCAATATCATGACATAATAGGAGGTCCAAATCACAAATAAAAAAAGGAAATAGGAGTGAGCGGCTGGATCTCTTGTTTTTTGAATATCTGAGATTGACCTTCAAAACCCAGATCACGTAGCTCACACCTGTTGCGGGAATAATATAATGACGGTAGCCCTCAAGGAATATTAATTATATAAATATGTACCCAAACTAAAGATATACCAAAACACACCAAACCTAAGGGTATTATTTCTATTCTTAGCATTGAAAAGACTTTGAGTAGCTTTGTAGATATTTATTTAAAAGTATCATAATTAAATATATAAGTATAAACATTATCATTTGAATAAGCTTGAACAATATATAGAGATCTTAAAAATTATAAAGATAGCCGTAGAGTTGGTGAAAAGATTTTCATTAAGAATTAGAATGCTTGAAGCAAAAAACAATATCATAGTTAAATACGCCTTTAACTCAAGACAATTACATTAGAAGAGAACAATAATACCTAAATCAATTATTTCCGCACCTAACCAGTTTGTATAGGTACGTGATCTTCGTCAAAACAAAATATCCATCACAAAATTCATATCTACCTTCATAAGTTACAACATGAGTCCTCGAAAATTCCCTCATTATTCCTTATACTTCTATACATATTCCCATTATACACCAAGATCTTACAAAATCGTACCATCGTACGGCCAATAGGCATTCCCCAGAATAAACGCTTCAACTACAGGTGAAATTTGTCTATGTTTTATTTTTTTAAGCTGTCAAAAATCCTCGTTAAAGAAAACTTAGTCCCTAAATTACCAATAATAACCATCGTAATAACATCTCTTCAGTATCACAATTAGGTCGATTGATATATCTACAAAATAATCGATAGGTTCAAAAATAAATAAAGTATCAATATCCACATAAACGAATTAACTATCGATTTCCATGAAGTATCGAGATCCATATAAATTCAGTGACCCAAAGTTTAACACTGATCAAAATCTACATATATCATATAAGTCCCTCGTTACAAAGTTAATATTTTGAAGCCAAAAGAGAATTTTGAAAAGTTAAAAGGTAAATAATAATTAATAACCCGAAAAAACATTAAGTCGAAAAATAATGTATATCTTACATTTTAACAATCCCAAAAACCTTAACTTCCAATACCTTCGTCCAAGCTAAATCAAAGAGTGGCCATATATAGCCTCGCCGGACATATATTTATAAACCCTTAGAGAACATTGGAGGGTGGGATAAAAGATGGGGGTAAACATATGTATAACCAAAGGGGGGAACGCGCATGACAACAGAAACCTCTACCATATACTCCAAACATCCCGACGCTTCGAGAACGTGGAAGAACAACACCTCTTCGCATCTTAAGCTCTTTGGACTGTCCATGTTTGTGTGTCCTTGTTTGGTGGTCACCGATCGAAACTTGAGAGCAGTGGCTAGTTTTTCTTGCGGCGTGCTTATGTTCGGTAGTACTTATGTTTTCTTCCCAACTCGTAGTTCTAGACGCAGGGCCAGTGAAACGAGGTAAGTTGTATGTATTTTTCTTAGTCGATTCTTCTAGGATTGTAGCCAAATGCTACACTTTGTGCCAAGAATTTAATAGAAAGCAATGAAAACTATGAGATTTTGTATGTTGGCCAATAGCTTTTATTATAAAATATTGGGAAATTAAATATTCTTTGGACTGGAATAACTGGGGAAGTAAAAGAAATTTAAAGTGTAGGACTTATCAGTGCTGTTTGAAAGTGTGTAAAAAATACATTTTATCAGCAGAAGTCAGCTGGGTTTAAAATTTTAATCGTCCGTTACTCTGGATGATATATTTCAAAATGAAAGGTCACCCTAATGTAGGGTCAGTATTTAATCTCCCAGGTGTTTTACGCCCTCCACTTACAATATCCGTAAGTTGTGGATAGCCCCGCCATTCTGAAAGACCCGTAGCATCTAAATAAATGTAAGAAGTATTTATTTGGCTATGTGCACTAAGCACAATTTTTTAAAACTTAAAATATATTTCAGAGGCACCAAATTTTTAAAAAAATTGCCTTTAAATAATCACTATGACGATTTAATAGAGGTACCCAATTTTCAAAAATCTGTTAGGGGGAGATCGCCTAAAATAGCATCTACAGATAATAAATTTGCAAAAGACTTCTGAGTGAGGAACACCTTAAGTATATTTTAGAAAATTCCAAATTTAAAAAAATCTTCTAGGTGAGAACCACTCCAAATAACTTCTAGAAGAGTAAAATTTTCGTAAATTTTTCCAAGTGTGGACCACTCTAAGTAACTTCTAGGGGCATCAAATTTTCGTAAATTTTTGGAGGAGGGCTTCTAGTTCCCCTTTTGGCCTTGAAGCCAGGACGTTAAAAACACCTCTTTTTTTTGTTGTTAAATACTGTTACTACACAAATACTACTGGATGATATCATTACTTATAAAATAAAAATATTGACGGGGCCTATCCATCATTTCTAATTGTCAACCGAAAAACAGCTACCATGTTCTTCCCCACACAAGTTTCTACTATGTTGTTACTATATATGACAAAGAAAGACATACAAAAATGAACTATCCGTGAAAAATAAACCTCCTTCAAACAGATTCAAAAGTCATCCAGGCTCTAAAATTCTAACCGGTCAGGACCTCCGGACTTTTCCACTTTTCAAAGAGCTTCTGGAGCCCCTGGATACCAGTGTATGCAGGTCTGTGTCTCTTGAGTTGGTTTTAGTGTACATGATCATTACATTATTAATTAAGTGTAAACTAAGTGTTTAGCTGTTTGTACTTAATTAGACTAAGAAATATTGTTGCTACTTGCTGTAGCTGAAGATGAAGGTAAAAGGACGAAGCAATTGGTGCATGATATTAATAAAGAATGTCACATGGAGAATACAACACACTCATGCCTCAGTTGATAAAAGATGAAAAGCGATTCTATATTTATTTTAGAAGACCATTGAATGTTTTGACGAACTGTTACATCCAGTTCAAGATGACATCCGCAAAGAAGACACAAATTACCGAGAGTCGATTCGCCCAGAGTAACGTCTGGTTATTTCATTAAGATAAATTAACTTTGTTGTGTAACGGGCTAATCTGGCTTAGCCCCGTTCAAATATAAAACACGAACATTTTTGTGTAACAAACAAGTCGTCAAGAGTTAACAA
>CABFVX010010370.1:4344-14371 GCA_902151425.1 Timema shepardi | reverse complement strand
GGCCTCCACCGTGGTTCGGATCCCACGTTAAACTGTAGGTCCTCCATTTCATCTCACAATCACCCTACCATTACACATGAGCGTTAAGTGCGGGTAATAAGACGAGGGGATGATAATTATAATAATAAAACTATTTAGATATAGGGAAAGCCTATCTACGTCATCAAACCACCAATTTAAAGGATGTATTTTTTATCTTATTCTACAAACAAAATAATTTGGTTTTTGTTTGACTTTTTATTATATAATTTAGTAATTAATAAGGAAAGTAATTAATTCAATTATTTGGTTACCTTTTAAACAGTTTTACAAATAATCAAGTCCTAAACTAGTGAAATGTGAGAAGTAAGTATCCTACAATCACATAGAAATAAAACTATCATATAATATTTTCAGAAAGAGTAGACCGATATAGGCTAGCATATTTTAGATAAAAGAACTCACGATTGATTAATTACATAATCAGAAAGTTTGAAAGTGTGAGTTTTAACTACCCATCCTATTATTGGCTCTCTTCATTATATTTACTTTGGGGTGGTTCGAATTATAGGATTTTTTAAAAATATTTGTTTACTATCGAATCAACGGGATTTTTAATTAATATTTTTCCTGACGTAGTTTATAAAATTAAATGAGAAAGACAATAACATGGAACCTTGTGAAAACAAAACCATGGAACCTTGTGAAGACAATAACACGGAACCTTGTGAAGACAATAACATGGAACCTTGTGAAAACAATAACATGAAACCTTGTGAAGACAATAACATGGAGCCTTGTGAAGACAATAACATGGAGCCTTGTGAAGACAATAACATGGAACCTTGTGAAGACAATAACATGGAACCTTGTGAAAACAATAACATGGAACCTTGTGAAGACAATAACATGGAACCTTGTGAAGACAATAACATGGAGCCTTGTGAAGACAATAACATGGAACCTTGTGAAAACAATAGCATGGAACCTTGTGAAGACAATAACATGGAACCTTGTGAAGACAATAACATGGAACCTTGTGAAGACAATAACACGGAACCTTGTGAAGACAATAACATGGAACCCTGTGAATACAATAGCATGGAACCTTGTGAAGACAATAACATGGAACCTTGTGAAGACAATAACATGGAACCTTGTGAAGACAATAACATGGAACCCTGTGATATTGGAGATGAAGTTAAGGTGATTGGCCCTTTTCATTTGACGGGGAAATGCACACCCATGGGAACAAACGGTTACCTTCAAGATTATTTCTTTTGCAATTTTGCCATTTTCTTTTCGGAAACGTTTTGTTCAAGCTTATAAGCATATTGATTAAGTTATACTTTTTACACTCACACCCTCTATAATTTAAACAGTGATAAAATATCAATAAAATTGACATTTTTCAATAGAAAACTGCCGGCTTCATAACAAAAAATAAGAAAATATAACACCTAATAAACAGTGATACATTATCTTAGAATAGGTGTGGAAAATATTAGCATAAAACTTTAGCTCGTTCTCAAGAAAACTGGAATTTCCAAACGTATGATATATCCGCAAGCACTGTCCGGTAGCTAGCGCCATTTACGGTTCCCGTGATCTATCTGTTCTTGTTGGCGCGGAAGGATACTTTGGTTGGTTGTGAATCCACGCCATGCCTTTCCCCCTCCCGTCCACCATCCAACAAAATAGTTCTTAGACTTAGACTCGACAGGACCAAGGGGCTTAAGTGTATTGGCGTGCTTCCGAAAACAATTTATTTTTTCCTACCACGTCTTACTATTCGTACAGGCTATCTGAAAACAAAACAAAACCTTAACTTAAACAAATAAAAGCAAGTAGCCAACATTTGAGAGCAAAGCCTGTTTGTTGCCATTAGACGTTACAATCCGGTCTATAACACATGGTAAGATCCGTTACCATTCCTTGGTAAAGTAGACGTTGGTGACCTGGTGGTCTAGGGGTAAGGTGTCAGACTTCTGTGCTGGCGGCCGGGGTTCAATCCTCGGTCCCGGCAAAGATTTATNGTGTCAGACTTCTGTGCTGGCGGCCGGGGTTCAATCCTCGGTCCCGGCAAAGATTTATCTGATTACCAAACCCTTCCTTCACCTCTGACAAGACATCTTGTGAATGTGGGGAATGCCAGGCCTCCACCGTGGTTCGGATTCCACGTTAAACTGTAGGTCCTCCATTCCATATCACAATCACCCTACCATTACACATTAGCGTAAGTGCGTATAACCCGAACGGGTAGTAAGACGCGGTGCTAATAATAATAATAATAATAATAAAGTAGACTATAGCGTTACAACACAGAACACACGCCACTAAACACTACACTGTTTGGTTAACACTGGTAAGAGATGCTACACCCAATATCACTGCTGAGGTAACTGCAGGGCTTATTGAGAAAAGCTCTATCATCGGTCTCTCTCTCTCAGTTAACTGTTGCCAAATCTCCTCGCTCTCGGTTATGTCTAAAGATAGTGTGCTGAGGTAAGAGAGAGCTACTGGCAACCTCGACTAACCAGCGTTGTCAAACTTGTCTTATATTTAGGGGAAGATTGACTACACGAAAACGAGAGAATGACAACGCCGTTTCCCAACAGTAGCCATGCAGTTACTTCAGCGATGATACCCGGTGTAGGGTAGAGATCAAACTTGATTGACTTTTCTCCTGTTGAGAACACACTTAACCCACTTCGGTGGCCGCATTGTCTATTTCGCTAATCTCGTGTTAGACTATAATGTCGAAGATAGGGAGGTTAGGGTTCGATCCCGATTGGGTGCACTGATGCTGGTTTTCCCTAAATGAGTTTACACTATATCCCCATGCAAATACGTGTGCACTTTATCTAAATTATATCTTCCTATACCCTAAACAAATTAATGTAATTAGTAGATAGGTTCTAAAAAAAACTCACTTTCAATTAAGCGTGTTTCATATTGGCTTCTCCTAAATGAACTGGACTGGACACACTGTGTAACAGAAATATGAATTTTCATCATCTTATTGATCCTGTTTTGCGCTGCGTCAATATTATTCGAACACGGTCACTCAACCAAAGAGAGTTTAAGAAACTTTTCGAGGAGGTAATAAAATGAATATGATGAACTTTTACTTCACAACTCTACTCCAATTGTTTTAATTTCTAGTGAAGAAATAGTTTTTTATTAACTTTATTTTCTTCCTATATGAAATTATTATTGAATCCTAATAATAGTTTTAGATGTACTGTACATGGGTTTTATTATTTTTAAAAAATACTGTAGAATAGCTTTATTTTTGAGTTTATAGTAAAAATAAGCAATAATACAATAAATGGTTCTATATAATCGCACAATCTGTCTCATATTGTACACTAGCGCTATACAGTGATAGATTTCCTAGTGGCCAGTGGCGTGTCTTGGAGTGTTTACAGGGTTATCCGAGTTAGTTTAAACTGTATCCTACCTGCCAATTGTTCTCATAGTTCAGTATAACACTCATTGGTCGGGTATCGACGAACATGTGAGCTATGATTGGTCAAATTGGGATTGATGGGTTTAGACCGTGTCAAAATTTACAGTTGTAACAAACTCTGCTTACCCTGTCAACATTACACAACACGCCGCTGTTAAGGTGGGATTGAAGGGAACGTGAGAAAAGTTCAGTATTTTTTGCAGTTTATATGACAAAACATTTTACTGGTCAAAACAAATAAAATATTGCTCCAACAGAAACAGAGTTTAATTTTCTTCGACCGGTGATATCAACATTTCCTGAATATCCATCAGGAGCATCTAAAAACTTTTTTAATTAAGTTTATTATTATTATTATTAGCACCACGTCTTACTACCCGTTTGGGTTATACGCACTTACGATAATGTGTAATGGTAGGGTGATGGTGAGATGAAATGAAGGACCTACAGTTTAACGTGGAATCCGAACCACGGTGGAGGCCTGGCACTCCTCACATTCACAAGATGTCTTTCACAAGATGTCTTGTCAGAGGTGAAGGAAGGGTTTGGTAATCAGATAAATCTGTGCCGGGACCGAGAATTGAACCCCGGCTGCCAGAATAGAAGTCTGTTTAATTAAGAGAAAAAGCTGTCATTAAATTCCAAAACACTCTTGTGAGATATTCAAGAATCAAGAACTGTTTTCTCGCGTCCCCTACATCCCACCTTATTGGCATAGAGTAAGAGTAAGTGACATTGTAATTAATACATGCTATGTGGTATGGGCCCGTCAGCGAGTAATACCTAGCCGGTCATCTGGTCAGCACAATGAGGCCATTAATCTCAGTTTTATAGACCGGAACTGCCACTTCCTAGCTCCTCATCTGTTCTCATGAGACCTAGTTTGACTCCGTTCCAGACTCACTGCTTCACAGAGAAATTCTGGAAGAGTCGGGGATCGTACCCAGGACTTCTAGATCTGTAGCCAGTAGTTCTTACCACTAAGCCACAGAGGCGGTCTAACATTTCTACCAACATAAATGGTAATATTTCAAGGAAAGCACAACTACAATGTAAGACAAGGCATTAGTCTATATCCTGACAACATAGTCCTGTCATTACTCAACAAAATTCTAGAAAAATCAAGAGAGAATAAAATTATAATTGATCGTGAGAAATGTCTGTTTGTTAGAATATACTCTAGGAGAGAAGACAAGCCAGAACTTCCTTGTCATGAAAGAATATATATTCGTTTTGTCAGGAGGTTCATTCAGATTCTAGATTATTAAATTTCACAACTAAATTGTCAATGTGGCATAGGGTTTTAAATTATAATATTTATATTCCATGTTTAAAAACTTAATTCTTTACATGAAAACAAATGAAATTTGAGTTTTATTTTATTTGAACCAAATTTCCAAGCAAAATTATATTTAACATACTATATTAATTTAAATTTGTTTATAAAAAAATTCAGCATTTTGGAATAACCCATTAGGCCCAATTATGGAATTCCTATGAAACGATTGGACATTTTAATGCTAAAAATAGGATCCATTAAATGAATATATGGTACGACACACTCGGACAAACTTTCTCATATTGTGTAATATGGCTTCGAAGATAATTTTAAAAATAGGCTTTTAGTAAATTACCATTAAGTAAGTTCTCCTCCTAAAAACGCATAATCTTGTTGACACAATAATCACTCTTTATACATAAATTTTGAACAAAATTTTTCGAGTATATTCAACAATATTTAAATTTTTAAAATATTTTCTTTGTAAGCTACTCTTAAAATAAAAACGTATTCTTATTTATCATGAAAATAAACCTCCCAGATTCACATTCCTAATTCAATTTTCAAGGTCAGTTTCCAAAAGGTTCAAATTTTAAATTTATCGTAAATAATATTTTTTTTTAGATGAATAAAGATACCATATTAGTAATAATGTAATATAGACACCCCCGATACCAAATTTAACAATCACTAAAGACATTTTTTTAAATATTCAAATTTAAAAGAACAGTCATCAGTAAACTACTCAAAACAGAATTTTTCCCATAAAACAAGTTTACGAGTAGCTTTATTTGTCATGTTCAGATCAAACACTCCCCAAATATTCATTTTATGCAAAATGGTCACAAACATTTTCAAATTGATTCAAATTTACAAAAATCAATCATCAGCAAACGACCTTTAAACGAATTTTTGCACAAATATCAGTTATATACTACCATTTGCTATATCAAAATCGTAAGCGATATTTTCGAAAAATTTGTGATTCAAAAAAAATTACTCATTACTAAACTACTTTAGGGAAAATATGGAGAGAAAAAATGTGGTATAGCCCTATAAAATCTGAATATCAATTTTGAACAAAATCCATCAAGCCATTTTGAATTCTTGGCCGGGGACTGACAGACATAATTGTATAATCCACAATTTTGGGTTTGGGTCACATAAAACGTAAATATTCGTCATAATCTCGAGATCGATTTTTTCACAATCACAATACATTCTCTTGGTATGATAAAATAAAAAAGCATTGAATGTTATCTTATTTAGTCTGTAATGGGTTAATTGGAAATATATTTGGTAGGTAGAGGGGGGGCTAAGATTGGTAGCAATGGCCCATCAAAGGATCTCTAACAAAGTACTGGTCTTAGCTAAAACAGTTTGGCCAACCCTGCTCCAGTCAGTCCGGGGATGTTCCACTTCTTCTACCAGTCCTCTTCGATGACCGCATGATCTAAGGTGTCACTATCGTGTTTGGGACTAGACTGCCGGTGATGGGAAGATCACTGTTTGATACCAGTCGGGTCCATGCAAATGCGGGTATACTTCCTCTAAATTCAACATTCCCCCTCCCTTACCCACTTGAGTAATTAATATATAAATGTTTAACACGATTGGGTAGTAAGACGTGGTGCCAAGAAAAGTATATTTAGAATTTTTTTAAAGTTTATAAACTATCTAAATAAACAAGGGAGGCATTGTGACCTTCACGAAGGATACCTTACCTAACTTAACCTAACCTAGCCTAATCTGACCTTAATCTACCTGGCCTAACCTCATCATTATCATCATCAACAACAGCTGTTTCAAACCTGTGGCCGGGTCAGTTTAGTAAGACGCTTCCATCTTCCTCTATTCTTCTACCACTCTTCCTCCTTTAATTACTTCCATTCTTCTCCTCTTACTTGAATAACTTCTATTATCTGATCCTACCATATTTCTTGGTCTCCCTTGCGATCTTTTTCCTACATTTCCTACATTTTCTTCGTCACCCTCTTTTTTCACCTTCATTACATGCCCATACCATCTCAGTCCTGCTTCCTCTACTATCCCATGTACTCCAACATCCTCATTACATACCCATACCATCTCAGTCCTGCTTCCTCTACTATCTCATGTACTCCAACATCCTCATTACATGCCCATACCATCTCAGTCTTGCATCCTCTACTATCTCATGTACTCCAACATCCTCATTACATGACCATACCACCTCAGTCCTGCTTCCTCTATTATCTCATGTACTCCAACATCCTCATTACATGTCCATACCTTCTCAGTCCTGCTTCCTCTACTATCCCATATACTCCAACATCCTCATTACATGTCCATACCATCTCAGTCTTGCTTCCTCTACTATCTCATGTACTCCAAACTCTCTCATTACATGCCCATACCATCTCAGTCCTGCTTCCTCTACTATCTCATGTACTCCAACATCCTCATTACATGCCCATACCATCTCTGTCCTGCTTCCTCTACTATCTCATGTACTCCAAACTCCTCATTACATGTCCATACCATCTCAGTCTTGCTTCCTCTACTATCTCATGTATTCCTACTCTTTCTCTAATAACTTCATTCCTAATCTTGTTTCTCTTCGTGACAGCTAACATGCTCCTCACAAACGTTATTCCAATGGCTTCCACTTTCAACTTAAAAAATAAATCTAAGTAGAGGTATTTTGTAAATACAATACTAATTATAGTGAAATTCTTAGAGCGTAGGTATAATTGGCAGTCAGGAACTCAAATTAACTTTTTGACATACTTGATGAGATCATTGACTACAATCCAAGTCGGGAATAAAAACATTCCTCCGTTCTATGCCCCATGCCCGGTCCATGCGCTCAAATGCTACGTATAACAATCTGCGTGGAGGTAGAAAGGGAGTCTACTTAGCATAAAACACACCTTAGCAAACCGGGCCAGGACTTGAACTTGGACTACAATACCAACGACAAACCAGATAAGATGAGACTGACTCCTTTGTCCAAGTATCCACCAATGAGGGTTACACAATAGCGTCTACATCTGCTCACAAGATCATATCTAATATTGTATGTGGTCAGCCATCTTGCCGCGTTGGATGAGCATTGCGCAGTGATGTCTGAAAGATGGTGTGTTGGAGACCAGGGTTCGAGTCCTGGTAGGAATAACGGGGCTGGGGGGCGTTGTTCCCCCTCCAGTGGGGTATTCTGATCAACCTCCCTCTCTTCTCGACAATAACATACATTGCACATGTTGAACAAGTTATCGGCTATACATAATGTCTCAATGATAGCAAATCATTACGGTTCACGAGTCATGGAGGGTCAACTTGCTATTGTGTGCTTCTCGCGGGTCATTGTTAGGGTAAAAGTCCAACACCTTACCTCAGTCGTTAGGTATTTTTAATCACTTTCTTGGTAATTTATTCTGGGTTCTCTTATGTAATAAATGCCATTTCCCTCCAACCCTGTATCTCAGTGGTCAAAGCTACCACTTACTGCATCATAACAGTAAGGAGGGTGCGATGTCAAAATTAGGAGAACATAGTTCCGAGCTCTCTGTTTGGGGGCGGGGGGCGGGGGGTGTCTCAGATAACTGTCGGTGATTTCACAACTGCTGAAGAGTAGAAGAAACCAATAGTTTTACAAAAATATGTTAAATAAAAGGCTTTTTTTATTTTTAACAGTACTACAATTTTGTAATGATAAGTTATTTGGTATCTCAAATAGTTGCGGAAATACGGAAGTTTCTGTTTCTGTAAAGTACCCTAAAAGTCATTTTCATGGTGAAATGAAAATAGACAGTTTATTTATAATTTTAATCAACCCATATCAACCCATAGATACAAATTTTAATCAAAATCTTTAGAGCCGATTTTGAGAAAATCGATTTTTTCTCTTTTCGCCCTTTATTAAATTACTCTTAATTCTAAGTTTAAAAAGACACACAGACATAAGCATTGCAAATACTATTTTTTAGGGTTCGGGGAGTCATGAGACCTCGACCTACATCAACATTTCAGGTTAGATTATTTTTTCCGGTCGCAATACTTTACTTTTTGTGTTCGAAAGGTTAAAAACTATAAATATTTGCGTATAGCTTGAGAGTTATTGGTTTTATAAAAATATGTTTCGAATAAAATATTTGTGTTATAAATGGATCTACATATTTGTAGCCATAAGTAATTTCATATCTCAAATGGCTTAGGATATATTATAAAAAAGATAATTTACGCATCAGACCGGAGCCCTTAAAGCCATTTTGCCGAAATATTGAGAGTAGCCATTTTTTTATAACATTTATAAATGTTTAGAAATTAAATTTTATCAAAATCGTTAGAGCCGAAAAATCGACAATTTCTCTTTTTGCCCTTCAGTAAACTACCCTTAATTTTAGGGTTGGATCTCCAATTCCAAAATACCCTCGGGGCAACCCTATGAAAACCCTATATACCAAGTTTAAGCCCGATCGGTAAAATATTATTATTATTATTATTATTATTATTATTATTATTATTATTATTAGCACCGCATCTTACTACCCGTTCGTGTTATACGCACTTACGCTAATGTGTAATGGTAGGGTGATTGTGAGATGAAATGAAGGACCTACAGTTTAACGTGGAATCCGAACCACGGTGGAGGCCTGGCATTCCCCACATTCATAAGATGTCTTGTCAGAGGTGAAGGAAGGGTTTGGTAATCAGATAAATCTGCGCCGGACTGAGGATTGAACCCCGGCCGCCAGCACAGAAGTCTGACACCTTACCCCTAGACCGCCAGGTCACCGATCGGTAAAATAGTTTAGGCTCTAGCTGGAGGTACAAACATACAGACAGACAGACAGTCAAAAACAACTTTTTCGAATTTGGGGGGTCATGAAACGTCGAAATTCGTCAAAATCTTTAGTTCAATTTTTTTGACGATCACAATACTTTCTCTACCTGTGAGATAGCGAGAAAGTAAAAATATAGAGTTTAAAAAGTTGGGGGTTGGGAGTCAACTTCGTGGACATGCAACGTAAACCTACAATTCATGGGCGTATAAAAAACATCAAACTGTTGGGTTTTTTACAGAACAATCCGGAACAAACGAAAAAAAAGTATTATAATCATAAAAAAATAGTTTTAAATAGTGGAGAAGGGTGAAATTATGGACGGTAAATGTAAACGCATCATTAATTTTGGGGTTGTATCAAAACGTAACAAACAAACAAAATTACTAAACAATCCGGAACAAAAGAAGAAAAAACGATCGCAATGTCAATTTTCCTAAGTGTGGGGCCTACGGTGAAACTGCCCCCCCCCCC
>CABFVX010010369.1:0-14375 GCA_902151425.1 Timema shepardi | reverse complement strand
ATTGTGAGATGAAATGGAGGACCTACAGTTTAACGTGGAATCCGAACCACGGTGGAGGCCTGGCATTCCTCACATTCACAAGATGGTGAAGGAAGGGTTTGATAATCAGATAAATCTTTGCCGGGACCGAGGGTGCGTAAAAACTGGTCGACACACACACACACACAAGTGATTGACATGCAGGACCAACGTGGATCAAATGGTCGACACGAGTAATATCATGTGATAGACAGACAACTGGTCGACAAAATGTTTAAAAAAAAATTGAAGTCTGGATGGATCAAGTGGCTGACACGACTTATATCAACTGGTCGACAAGCTCAGCCTTAAAAGGATAAAGTGATCGACAAGATGTAAATTAATATCTGTTTCTCCCTTCGCTCCTCACAATTTTTTTGAACTATATGCATATATATATATATATAAAAAATTTAGGAAGGTAAAAATTAGAGGAAATGTATACACATTTGCGTGGTGGGAGAGGGAAAAAGAATTTAGGGAAAAAAATTTAGTGCGTTTGACTGGTATTAGAACCCCAGTCTCCACATTACCAGCAAGCCGCTATTATGTGAAAGTGATACATTAGACCATACAACCACCGATGTTGGTATTTAGCAGATGTAGGCTACATATTATACTAAAACAAAAAGTATCATTGATAGATTTCACATGTTAATTCCCGTTTGAAAACTTCCTTGTCAAACACTTTGTTCGCAATGTATTAACTTGTCGGTCACTTGGCCCCCACTTAACTGGCTGGATCTGTTTCTACGACGTTTGTCTACCAGTTGGTCCTCTCCTTTCGACCAGTGTGCTATCTATCACTTTGTTCTCCTATGCATTAGTGCATGCATGAGCTTGCCGACCCCTTTGTAAAAGTAGTTTTGACCACTTGACCCATATAGCCTTCCAAATATTTGTTTACACTTTGTTGACTAGTTGGCTGTCGATCACTTTGTCCTTCTATGCATTAGCTTGTCGACCATTTGGTCCACATCGAGCCACCCAACCTTCCAAATATTTGTCGATCAGCTGGCTGTCAATCAGATGGCCCTGCTTGTGTCAACCCCTTTACCCAGTAAATCTTTATGAAATATTGTTTTCATTTCCTTGACCAGTGGTCTGTCGATCACTTTGTCCTTCAATGCATGAGTTTGACTACCAGTTGGTCAAAGTCGTGTCGGCCATTTGACCCACGTAACCTACTAAATATTGTTTTTACGGCTTGTCGACCAGTTTGTAGGTTTCCTAGAGGCGGAAGAGAAACTAAAACTGCACCCGCTACCTCTCCTCATATCGCCCCCCCCCCTTACCCTACCCCCTTGCCAGGCGACAAGACTCGCCGCTGTATAGTATTAGGTAACCTATTCCACTCTAGGTGAGCTCTATGGATACTAAGGAATGTCGTTCTTTCATTGTTTTTGAAGAGGTATCAAATTACCTCCAGGATTACATCATTTTGAAACACTTTGTTGGGCTGTGGGAAATGTTGGTACTGGCGTGACTTCAATGTGAACCTGTTCATAAATCATCTAGAATACGACATTTTAACTTTGATACCTTTGTTTTAGGGCTTACGTGGCCGGGTTATTTGTTTGGCCCTAAAGACAAACCAAATTATATAAAAAAAACTATAGTTGTGATTACAGAAGGTAGTAATACGCGCGTAGTAATTTAATCTCAAATCATTTGCATACTTTTAATTGGCCTAACTCTAATAACATTTCTAATAATGTTCACGTTTATTTGGCAAGGAGAAATAATAATTGATACTAAGGTTATATCGTCTTATTTATTATGTTTATTACCTTCTCCTTATTTTATATACGTTTTAGTTTTTCTTCTATGACGACGACATGTTTCGGGGATTTTTCACCATCCACTAAAAATTATTCCATATAAAACCGTAAAATTTTGCAAACTTTCCAATAGTATGAATTAAAATCAATCATCTTTAGTACAAATAATACTTGAATATGGTGGAAAATCACCGAAACATGTCGTCGTCATAGAAGAAAAACTAAAACGTATATAAAATAAGGAGAAGGTAATAAACATAATAAATAAGACGACATAACCTTAGTATCAACTAACTTTAATATCTTACAAATAAATGGAATGACACATTCTTACATACTTTCTGATAGGGCTAGTTATAGTTTGGAAAACAGTTGAAAATATACGCTTGAATAAGTTTATTCGTAGAAACAAACAAATTATTGTGTTATTAGTTTGAAGCATCCTTCATATGTGCATTATGAATAAAATTTGTTAAATCTATTTACAAATTATAGCTCTATACAATTCTTTGGACTACTTTCAAAAATATATTATTAGGGAAAGAAACAGGTGGGTGCGCTTTCTCTAAATTATACCTTCCTAATCCCTAACACATTAGGGTAGTTAGTACAATGGGTAGTAAGACGCGGTGATAAAAAAAAAAGTTTATATATATGCATTTAAAAAAAATCCAAACGATGACCACTCATATATTAGCTTCTATTATTATTCAACTTTTTAAAATGAGACCAGAATCAGGGAATGGCAATTCAATTCCAAAGCTATAAATTGATCTTGTTTCAGAGTATTTTCTCCAATAGCTTTTAATCCACCTTAAGAAACAAAAATATCGTTCAGCCGTGGCTGTGGATATACTGTTAATGTCACTAATGTTTGTAGTATTTTATAAATATTGGGATAGAATGTGAGATTGTACTGAACTAATTCATAAATAGGTGTATTCGGCTGGCTTACTCCCCTTCGATTTATTAGAAGAAAAATCACCGGGATCTGGGAGTTATTAAAAAAAAATCCACTGAGTCTTTTAAATCAGACGTTGGGACTTAGATGTCAAAGAAATAGCGCGGAATCACTTTCTGAAACTTAGATTCTGATTCACAAAGCGTTATTTTAGTAATAATTTAAATCCAATAACCTTCTCTCCTTTTCTACGCGTATGGTATTCCTACAGCAATCCTAATACTAGGTTTATACGTGTTTAAAATACACCTGACATTACATTAATTATCATCTCATTTTCTGCCTCATGTGGTTAAACACTGTATTTTAGGAGAACAATAATTAAAGCACTTAAAGCTCACGCTCTGAAAGTCTTAAGTGAAATTGACAAGTGTCAGAATACCCTAATTTGTTTTCATCTAAAAGGCACATCCTGCCGTGGATTTTTTTTTCTGAGGTTAGGACACCACGTAGGTGCGTTTACTTCTGCCCGATGAGATGGTGTGATGGTGATGATGATACTGATGATTATTATGAATATGTGGTGCCAATAGGAGTCTTAAACCTAATTTAAGCATATCTGTTCAGACCATGGCAAACAGAGGAACTATTCTTCTTCGGGAAAAATATCTATGGTACCACCTGGAATCGAACCCGGGACCTCTAGATCAGTAGGCAAAGAATGCTGACCACTAGGCAAAGAGGCTGGATGGATGAAATTAATAAGTTACAGTTACGGTGAAGGTTATTTAATGTTTTGTCCTTTAACGCGTCTGTGTCTTAGTACCCGTCCGATATAGCCACATATCTATATTTTATACAATTTTGTATAGAGGGAGAGTGGGAAATAATTTACGGATAAAAACCTTATTAGAGTCAAGATTTGAGCTATCACCAGAACGTCAGAATAGACGTGTTTGCCATTTAGCTCACAGTCTCAACGATTCTTGTGATATTATAAACAAAATACGGTTCTGAGTGTAAGAAAGTTTTCCGAGAGTGGACCTAACGGCGCGCTCGTCACACATGAGAAACTACATCAGACTGCTATGAACAGTACTGTTCTTTGTTGAAGAGGCTAGTAACTAACAACTGTTGTCTTTACAGTGTATAAATGGCCTTAACATTTGAAGAAAATGTGCTAGTTGCAGAGAATTATTTTCATTCGTGTGTAAATTGTAGAAATAATTAAACATAAGAATAAATTACTATTTTACAGAATGAGGGAAGATTGCTAAACGCTAAATGTCAATCAAGATCGATGTCAAAAAAAGGCCTAGTCTTCAAGGTTGTAGACTATCCTAGAAAGTTATATTGTTCATGTCTAAACAATTATTCCAATGAGACTGCGTGACATCTTATAAAGGCTCGTGAGATAATCTGGTGAAACTACATCTCAACAAACTTATAATTTCAAGAAATACTCTACCTATTCTGTCCATCCAACACACTCACCATGCATAAATACTCCCATTTTTCTTTTGAGGATGCTTAAAGGAAATGTATTCATAGCTACAGTAACCTTAAATTCTTTTATTCAGTCGAAAGAGAATATCATATTGGTCGTTGAAACCAATTCTAAACACACACTTGGTGCAGCTATATAAAATTCAGGAACAAGATTTGATATTTGCTTAGAACAAAATCGAGGGCCCTAAAAATACTTAATGCACCCCCAATTTCAATAAGATGTTTATAGCTATAGTTTGAGATGGAGATTTAGGGAACGCGAAAAAGTGTTTTTGCAATTTTTAAGTCAAAATATATTTTGGTCAAATAAAACGAATATTACTTCTGTACAAATGTAGAGTTAAATTTTATTCACATGATGACCTTAACAATTGTTGAATATCTGTCATGTTGAGCATAGTGGCGTTATCTAAAATACTTTTTAAATGATTAGGAACAAGTTTTCATGAAATTCCAGGACACCCTTAACAGATATTCTCAACAACTGTTAATGTCATCATGTGAGTAAAATTAAACTATAGGTTTGTATTAAAGCAATATTTGATTTATTTTGACCCCCCAAAAAAGTGGTTCTATAAAAACAGCAAAAACACTTCCATTTCTTGCGTTTCCTACATCCCCACCTTAAGGGTGCCATATTTTTGTAAATAAATATCACACTGAGATATTATTTACTATATTAATGGAAGCTTAAAAACCACTAAAACAGTCCTCAATTATCTTAGAATGTTATAGTGTAGTCTTGTTAAAAGACATTACTTTATTTGTTTGGACTATGTTATATTTTTCTAACCATTTACTCTGATCGAAGAACGGCGACATTTCACATGAAACAACTTTGAGACTCAGCCAATTTCACATTCTTTTACAATTTTTTGTGACTATAAAATTTAAAGTTTTTTATTCTTACAGGGCCATAAGATGAGTTAAATAGCCAAACTATTAAAGTCGTTAGTTAAGGTTATAACCGCATTTAAATATCATATACTTTAGATTTAAAAATGATATCTGGACATGAGAATCGAACCCGGGGCCTATGACTTAGTACGCCAATGCTCTAACCACTGAGTTATCCAAGAGTCGTCCCGTTTTAAACGTCATTCTTCACTTAAATTTGAGCTAGAGTATTTAATGGACGTGCGGAGAATCGTTTACTAAAATTTAATGAGTGAATGATCGCGAACAATAATTAGATAACGCAGCCACCTTCTACTCGGGAGGGCTTTATCATGCCAATAGTACAACAATTGTACAAATGCATATATTCAACTTCAAACTGGCATGAACCATGTTTTAAAATAAAAATCCATTTCCTAAATACTTGGGGGACTTCTAAACATCTTTAACGCATCTCATTAATTTGGTAGTCGACCTTCCTAGTGAAATAAATGCTTGGAATAAGTGAATAAATGTTTACAAATTTTTGTATGCTTTGTTCTACTCAGCCCTGTGTACTAAAAAACATAAAAAATAATACCATGACCTTAAATGGACTAAAATGTAGACAGTTTCTCTCTGCACAGAAGGCGTCTGTTAGATAAAGATGCGATCGTGATGGAATAATAACGGTACTTTTGCCTGTGGAGCTGCTTAAATAAAAGCAAAGATCACTGCACCGAGAACTTTCTAGTTCCTAATTATGCTACGTCGTAGAACTAATTACGCTTGGATCATCTTAGCCTTGGAAAGACGTGAGAGCCAATGTTTTCCGTTATTACATAGTTATTTGAATCTCGCGGCAGTTTGAAGAATACTTGAGCCACTTTACACTCATTTTTACGCCAAGCAATGGGTTTTAAAACTGTTCCTTTTTTAACAGATAATGTCGATTTTTTAATTGATTTGTTATTTGTACATTTTGTAATTTTGAGATAACATACATTTTTTTCTTACATTTTCTAAGAGTTTCTGGCTACAGATCCAGAGGTCCCGGGTTCGGTCCCCAGTGCTTCCAAAATTTATCTGTGAAACATTGGGTCTGGAATGGGCTCAAACTCAACCTTGTGTGGATAAATGAGGATATACGTGAATAAATAAGTAGCAGCTGCGGTTTAAAAAACTGAGATTAATGGCTGGAAGGCTCGTTGTGTGACCACATAGCACCCTTTATCCGCAAATGATGGTACTATCATTGCCAGTGGCGGCGGCCGCTCGGTTAGTATAGCTTTCTTGTGGGCTCACCCCATAGTGGGTCTTTAGATTACTATTATTATTATTATTATTACCACGTCTTACTACCCGTTCGGCGTATACGCACTTACGCTAGTGTGTAATGGTAGGGTGATTGTGAGATGAAATGGAGGACCAACAGTTTAACGTGAAATCCGAACCACGGTGGAGGCCTGGCATTCCCCACATTCACAAGTTGTGATTAATACACATCTTGTCAGAGGTGAAGGAATCTTTTGGAAATCATATAAATCTGTGCCGGGACCAAGGATTGATCCCCGGACCCCCAGCACAGAAGTGTGACACCTTACCCCTAAACCACCAGGTCACCCATGTGTGTGTGTGTGTGTGTGTGTGTGTGAATGTTATAAAAAAAATTACGCTGTATAAAATATTATTTCAAAGTGATCTGACTATAGTTGACTTCGTAAATTGTGTACATATATATATATATACAGACCAATGTCGACTTTTAAAAACCATAACTACAAAATTATATTTCTAAAATGTATTTTAGCTTATAAAACTACAAGGCAAACATTCTTATCAAATACTTATTGAAATATTTTTTTTTTTTATGTCTACCAAAATATTTTCAATTGCTTAATGAATAATTTATTTTGTTTCACATGGCTTTAATTAATGGTAGTCAGTTTAAATTAACTACACATTAAAGTTGTAAAGAAATATCAAGGAAATATTTATTTTAATTTAAAGTTCCATTATGAGGTGTATGAGAACATAGCGCACCTTGATTTTAAAATACAAGGAAGCAGAATCAAGATGAGACAATTAATGAAAGGACTAATCCACAAAGTGAAAGCTATTAACATGTTTACTATTCCTAGCTATATGAAGAAATAAAAAATAACGTGACAGAGCTTCACAATTAAGAACACGAGAGGGTTTTTTATTTAACAAAAACATGTAAGTTGGCAATCCCATTTCATTCTAATAGCTGACAATTGCAGTGGTGACAATTTGCCCCACCGCTAATATCAGTGGGTGTTTCTTTTTTATAACAGTACGTAGAGGATAGCTAGAGAGTGAATGAAGAAAATAAAAATAGTAAAAATAGTAACTTATTTGTCCTGACACGTTAGTTCAGTCGGTAACGCGTCTTTCTACTGAGTTTATGGTCCTTTGGTATTTGGTTTATATACTCGGCTCTTTATTTGAACCTATTCTACCTCCACTGTGACGAAAGAGATGCTCAAATAATAATGTCCATTTTACTTTATTAAAGTTCTAGTTATAGGTCGAAACCTTTAGTAGGCTAGCACTGAAAAAATACAGAAACTCATGTGGCTTACAAAAGATAGTTACATTATATGTTGGTGTTCAAGGGAAAACAATAAAACAAAATAAAATATATGATTCAATGGAAATAATACTTTAGTGAAAAATACATAATAAACAAACGGAAATTACTTAATGATAAGGGTGATCTTAAATCAACAAATAAAATTGAAATATATTAAATAAGTAGGCCTATTCAAGTTTGGCAAACGCAAACTAACTTAAACAAATTTCCCTCAATTGGGATTTTTTTTTGTTTATTTGGGGTATTTGTATACTTTACAACTAGTCATACTGGAACTTTGTGACTCTTCGTCCTAGTTTCAGGAGGGTGCTGGCTGGTACATTTTATCCTTATTTCGGGAGGGTGTTTTCTGGTACACTTCGTTACACTTAAATATATATATCCTGTTCTCCCAAGCAAAAGTATCAACTCATAACAAATAAATAATTTATTTAATTTGGGTGTTAAATATTGATACTGTTTTCTTAGGGTAAGTTAGTTTGTAAGTTGTTTTTTTATATCAGCATATGCTTAGGGAGGGTATTCCACATTTAAAATCTAAATAAAAAAAACAGTTATATTTAGATGAAATATCGGTTACGCCATCTTTCTTGTGAGTTCAAAGTTCTAGTCACATGGTTTGAAGTAAGGCCCAGAGTAAATCTAGACTTTTGAGCTATTTGTTGCAAATATACAGCTAAATACTTTTTTTTAATGATATTGGAAACTCTATCTTAGTAATGTTCATAAATTCAGTGACTAACGTAAGCTATGATATGTGGCTTGAGGCTTGGTGGCTTAAAATTTGAAAACTTTGATATGATAAACCTATAATTAAATGCTTGAATGGAAAAACTTCGTTTTGGTAGAGCTCAACAAATTAATGTCATAAGACATTTTCATTTTCTGACATAACAACGTTCACTATGAATATTTTTTAAATTTCCAAATGCTTGGAAACATCCTCGGTGTACAGTATACTTTTTTTTTAATGTATTAAAATTGGTTGGGTCAAAGTTCTTGGCTACAGATCCAGAGGTCCTGGGTTCGATTGCTGACATTTCTATAATGTATATTTGAAGCAGTGGGTCTGGAATGGGGTCAATCTCAACCTTACGAGGATAAATGAGGAGTTACTTGAATACATAAGTAGCAGCTCCAGTCTAAAAAACTGGGATTAATGGCCGGAGGGTTCGATGTGTTGGCCACATGATACCTTCTATCTGCAAATATTGGTACTATCTTCGGTAAGGGCTCTTTTATACACGCGGTTGCGGTCGCAGTTGTTGAGCCGCCGCGTTGTCTATCAGCATTGAGTTAAATGAGTCAATCTATACATGCGGTAGCGGTAAACCTTCCACCGCGTTCTGTAATTCCAGCCGCTGATCGTTAGCGTCCGCAGCGTTCGAGCGGTTTATAAATACATTGAGTGTAATGCGTCCTTTTATACAAGCGGTAGCGATCTGCCGTCAGCTCGCATAGCCACCAACCTCAGTGGTGCCCTCCCGTAGGTTTATTGGTTGTTATTTACGTGTGAGGTTGTGTTGTGTTGGAATATGGAAGAATTCAACACTGGACGTTTCGTCGATGAGGTTAGAGAAAGACCAAGTATATGGAACTCGGAACTGAGGATTTTTGCTAGGTTTGTTATCACTGCGCGCCCAACTATTTCGTCTACAGTGGTAGCGTTTGAAAAATGCATGTTATAATTAGTACTAAAGGATCCGCCGCGGCCGCTACCGCCGCCGCTTGTGAGCTCACGTAATGGAAATAACCATGGTAATCAGTAATCACTAATAATTGTCAAAAGGTTGTTTTAAATATATAGATAGCGTTCGAACAAATGTTTGCAGCTCTTATGTACATGCTGTCTAAACATATATACCCGGTGACTGACTACAGTAACTATTTCAAAGCCAAACAGTTGTTTGGTAAGAAATATGGCGCCCCTTTAAACAAAAGACAATCAGGGCTGCTTGTATGAGAATACTGGAAGACAGATGACAGGCGCGCTAGGAGAAAAGCAACTTTTCCCTCCTGCCTCTCTACCAGATGAATTACAAATATCATCATGGATGTTACGTGCTTGGTTTCAACTGTCACTCTATGAAGGAATGATGAACAAGACATTCTGTCAGAGACGCATCGCGTGTCAGTTGCTAAACTAAGATATCTATCATTCTCTTGTTAAGGTAAGGGCGCCAACCATTTGGAGGGAAATATCCTCACATTGCGATGCTTACTATGGGAAAGACAGGTATTAGGCTTCAAACCTACTAAAACAATAACCAATTATGCAATTATCTTAAAATGGTCCGTTGTGACCGTAAACCAAAATTATTTTTATTTGATTCTTAATATTTACTTTGGTCTACAAACTTCCTCATTCCACGTGAAATATGAATAAAATTGAGCCATTTCTACCCTCTAATATATTTTTATATTAACTATAAATCTTAAAATATAAGATTTTTTACTTACATAGGGACATATTGATACCTTTTGTAGGTATCCATTTTGACTTGAGCTATATTTTACAATAACAAACCACTTTTCTAATTCCACGGAATTTTTGGAAGCTCGCAACCTGTTTTATAGCTCCATTAGGTAGGCCCCTTAGAGTCATAATTTGTCACACTTTAATTTTGATTTTGTTGAAATTTTTTCCCCAACTGTTATTGTTTGAATCCCGTTATGAAAGCAAAATGGTGTATTGGTTTTATATAATATTCCCTATTTAATTTACTCCAGGAAATACTGTATCCTATACATTTAAATTATTAGTAAGTTAAAATATGCTATACACATTTATACGGGTATTTCTAGTATTCATTATCTATATATATTAAGACGCGATCTGGTGTCCGCAAGGTCTAAAGCGCTACTCTCGCAGTAGACTAGACTGCCGATGACGGGGAGATTAAGGTTCGAATCTCTGCCAGGTTGTCCTAAGGGTGGGTTTTCCAAAACAGTTTTCTACTCTCATTCCAAGAAAATGCGGGTACACTTCCGTTAAATGTAATCTTCCTCGTCCCTACAACCTCTAGAGTAATTAGTACTTAAACATATAAACCAAACGGGTATTAAGATCCGGTGCTGAAAAAAACACTAAATGAAGCCATTTGTTTAACAGTTTCAACACTATAATAATATAACACAAACACGCGCATACATCTTTGAGTGTATATATNATATATATATATATATATATATATATATATATATATATACACGCGCACACACACACACACACACACACACACACACACATTCAGAGTTAATATTTATTCCTCGCACCAGATCCTTGGAGCTTTCGATAGATAGCTTCTATGGGATGAGATTGGCAACTAGATTAAAAACAGCTCTCATAGAGCTTTGAATACAAGATCTAGGTGGCAAATTTAAAAAAAGCCCACCCCAAAGCACAAAAGGCCTGGTGGATGAATATACAGGGTGGCTATAAAGTCTGAAACCATTGGAGAAAACAATGCATAACACATGTTCCTACTAAAAAAACGTGCTCCAGATGTCCACCATCATTCTCAACGTCACTTCTGGAGACGTTTTACAAGACCTCTTTGAATTGTCTTTAACATACGTGGTTCCAGAGCAGCAATTGCAGTGGTTATTCTTTCTCGGAGATGTTTCAGACCCCGAATTTTTAATGCATACACCTCAGCTTTCACAATCTCCCATATGGAAAAATTCCATAGGATTCAGGTCGGGTGACCTTGCTGCCCATTCCACAGGGCCCCTTCTTGCAATACAGTGTCTGTGAAACATGTCATCCAACCATTGGCGTACGAAACCTGCATAAACCACTCTGGATAGCCACCGATAGTATCAATTTCTGCTAACATTTCATTGCCCAACATACTGAGATAATTTTCTCCAGTGACTGTTGATTCAAAGAAAAATAGACCAACAATATTATTGTCCCATAAACCACACCATACCATCACTTTTCGAGAGTCTTGCATTTTACTGTCTATGAACCAGTTAGGGTTTGTTTGTGACCACTACCTGACATTTTGTTTGTTAACCTCCTTTGAAATATAAAAATTTGCCTCGTCTGAGAACATCACTGTTTCCAAAAAAGATGGATTTACTGTAATTTAGCTAAGGAACCATTCACACATTTCAACCCTTTGGTCAGGATCGTCCTCCGTTAGATAAAGCAGAAGCTGCAATTTGTACGGATGGAATTGTTCACTTTTTAACATTTTTTGCACCATGTTCCGGGGAGCACCGATCTCGGTGCTCGCGCGCCGCACTGATCTTTTAGGACTAGCGTGAAACTTTGCAAGCACTTCAATTCTAATATCTTCATCTACCGACGGTCTGTCAGAACGCTGTTTATCTTGAGTCGATCCTGTTCCGCAAAAATTATTCAGCAATTTTCCAACTGTTGACTTCCACGGATGCCTCATATTGTTTGTTTGTTTGATAGGTTATTTATTATTTTTCTTTTTAAACATAAATTGTGAAACATGAATAAAAAACATGAGAGAACATATAGACACAAACATTAACACCAGCCCCGAAGGGCTCTCGAAAATGGACAAGGGGATACGTACAAACACAACAAGAATGGTAATGGCGCCCTTTCGGGCTGAAATTTGCGATCTAAAGGTTAGGGGTGGGAAAATTGCCTCATATTGAACTCAGCCGCCACGTCCCTCTGCGTCCACCCCACTTGTCCAAAAAGAAGAATTATCTCCCCTCGGTAGTCTTTCGTCAGCGACATTA
This sequence comes from Timema shepardi, assembly GCA_902151425.1. Lineage (NCBI taxonomy): Eukaryota > Metazoa > Arthropoda > Insecta > Phasmatodea > Timematidae > Timema > Timema shepardi. The sequence goes on along the minus strand of CABFVX010010369.1, from coordinate 1,945 downwards.
TTCACTCGTAAACAGACAAACAAATACAAGATTATAGTCATTTCTCCTATGGTTCCAGACTTTATAGTCTCCCTATGTATGTATGTATTTATTTATTTATATATGTAAATCATGGCGTCTTACTATCTGTTTGGGATGTACGCATATGTAATAACTACATTAATGTGTATGTGATGACGAAGGTTGAATTTAAACAAGTGTATCCGCATTTTCGCAGAACAATTTATAAAAGACCAATCATAGTGCACACGACTGGTATTCCTCCTAGGCCCAATCTCCCCGTCATCGGCAGCTAGGCCTATTGCGAGAGTGTCGCCTTAGACCATTCGACCACTGAGGTGGGTCTTGACGAGTATAAGTGAAGATATTATACCATAGTGATTGAATAAGACTTCCTCCCACTTGATGCCTGGTAGCTGGCCCATCTTACAAGATGTCAACTTGCCAAAAGTTGACTCAGGAAAACGTATACATGTTTATATTTCTTCAACAATGGAAAGTGGCTCACACATGTTCCTGTTTCACCCCGCGGATAGCACCTCATTTTGGTAGGTAATACACCTCGAACAAAGGGTTGGATCGTGGTGTGTTAACTATAGTCTTCATTAGAAAACAATGGAATTTAGACCATTGAAACTGTTTCCCCAGATTTTGACGACTACAACAAATTAGAAATAGTTATTTCGAAATTAAAATGTGGTATTTCTTATGAAAATGGTGGCTCTGAATCTTCAAACCCAATAAAACAATCCTCAATTACCTTAAAATGTTCTGTTAGTAATCTTGTTTTGTTTTGTTTTTATTTAGAACCGCGTCTTACTACCCGCTCGGGCTATACTTCTGAGTTTTAATTACGCTAATGGTTTAGGAATTGTGAAGGTTGAATTTAGATTAAGTGAACCAGCATTCGCATGGAGGGAGAGGGGAAAACCATTCAGGAAAAGCTACCCCCAGTTTATCCGACTGAGATTCGAACCTCAATCTCCCCGTCCTCAGAAGTCTTGCTCAACACGAAACAAGCGCGTTAGCTAACTACGCCACCGAGGTGGGTCATGACCTTGTTAAAAGTAGTTTTATATGTTTGGGAAAACTCAAATCTATATTTCTACCATTTATTTTGATTTCATATCTGGTACGTATCTCGTTTGACGTCGCTGAAAATTAGCTAATTTCATTATATCAAGAATATTTTTAAAGGTGCAAAATTTAAAAGATAAGTTTCATATCTCATGGGGGCATTTGGGCGTGAGATATATTTTAAAATAACAAACCACTTAATAAATACCATGGAACTTACAGACGTCTGAAACGCATCTCAGCTCTTTGTAAGGAAACCCCTTAAAGTCTCGATTGGACTCAAGGGAGCTCACATACACTAAAGTTGTACATGTCGTATAGTTAGTTGTTTATTACATCTTTGAAAACATCCATGGCTGTGTACCTACGTCCTTACACCACCATTAGAACTAAATAGACAGTCATCAATCTTCAGGTATTTTTGTTTTGTTAAAAAAAACTTTAATTTTTTCTAACACCTATGAAACAGCTGAAAGAACAATTGACCTGTAATTATTCTGGTGTGTTATGTCATCTTATAATTTACTGTCAGGTTTTAAGTCGCTTTTGTAAGTGAATCTGGAAGGTTTTGACGTTTCAACATGAAGAAGGAATACAAAGACCATAGGTTCATAGCTGCCAGCACAAGAAAGAAAAAGTAATAAGCATATTCGAAACAAAATATACACCCTCTTGGGTGGCCGCGTGGTCTAACACACTACTCTCATGTTGGACTAGACTGTCGAAGACTGGGAAATCGGTGTTCGATCCCGGTTGAGTGCACTGACAGTCATCAATATGTAATTGTTAGTTTTATTTATGAAAGAATAATAAACAATTAAAGAACAAAGAGCACATGCTCGCCACTCGGGATATAGACCGGAACTAA
>CABFVX010010368.1:0-11721 GCA_902151425.1 Timema shepardi | reverse complement strand
ATTATTATCAGCACCGCGTCTTACTACCCGTTCGGGTTATACGCACTTACGCTAATGTGTAATGGTAGGGTGATTGTGAGATGAAATGGAGGACCTACAGTTTAACGTGGAATCCGAACCACGGTGGAGGCCTGGCATTCCCCACATTCACAAGATGTCTTGTCAGAGGTGAAGGAAGGGTTTGGCAATCAGATAAATCTGTGCCGGCACCGAGGATCGAACCCCGGCCACCAGCACAGAAGTCTGACACCTTACCCCTAGACCGCCAGGTCACCTACGTTCCCTGATTAAGTTCATTGATGACAGTTGTCTTTGTGTTTTGAAATGTAACGGTATGAAAGGATGATCGACCAACTATTTTCCCGTCCTGTTCACCCCTTTATAGAGAGAAAACCTCCCTTAAATTATAATGATTAAAATAATAATGACGACATTATGTGGTCAACTAATTTATCATATATATTGCTGCATGCTTCCCGCATCAGTGGTCACGCAGGCTCAGACGCCAGTCTCGTCGGGTCTTGGCTCCTGGAGATGAAGAGGTCGGGAATAGGATCGCGACCGGTTGTACCAAGGCTATTTTTTCCTAAATTGTTTTCCATTCTCCTTTCGCGCTAATCCTGGTACATTTACTTTAATTCTACCTTAGTCATCCTTACCTCATTAGTTTAAATGTGCGGATAGCTCTTATGAGTAGTAAATTCTTAGTACGCTCTTGGTTGGTAGCTGTTTAATATGAATATCTACTGATCCAGCTGTGCTCTATTCTTTGGGTAATTAATTATATTCATTAGTACTAGGTGTCAGCACCGCATTGACCCTCCTCCCCTAATGGCTCTAGGCTCATAATCCCACGCTTTTTCTTAGTAAAACGTGAAAACTGTTTATTATTATTATTATTATTATTAGCACCGCGTCTTACTACCCGTTCGGTTTATACGCACTTACGCTAATGTGTAATAGTAGGGTGATTGTTAAATAAAATGGAGGACCTACAGTTTAACGTGGAATCCGAACCACGGTGGAGGCCTGGCATTCCCCACATTCACAAGATGTCTTGTCAGAGGTGAAGGAAGGGTTCGGTAATCAGATAAATCTTTGCCGGGACCAAGTATTAAACCCCGGCGGCCAACACAGAAGTCTGACACCTTACCCCTAGACCGCCAGGTCACCCACTGAAAAACTGTTCAAGCTTCCTTTAGCTCTCGAGGTACAAAGCCATGAAACTCTCTCTTGTGAAATATTAAACAGTGCTCAAGAAACAAGATTGGAGCGCCCCAGCTATCATCTCATCACTCCAGGTATTATTAGTCAACATTCGCAAAGGTAGGCTCATAGTTAATTAATTGTTTCTCTCTATGTTTGATCATTTAACGAATGTGTACAAAATCTCGCCTGTTAACTTACACCGCACAGTAACATTTTCCAAAAACTTTGTTTGTAAACATATTAGAATGATGTTGCCCTTGTTTACAATTATTTTGATTTTTTTTGTGTGTTTTTCGAAAAATGTTTGTGATATGTTAAGGTCAGTTTAATTCTCCTGCTCAACAGAGCACATCAATTCCTTATTTTTTATTTTCGTTCTAGTTTGTCATGTATTGGACAGACGAAAAAACTGTTAAACTAATATAAATATTTCATACTGAGACAATGTTGTCGGATGTGACATATGATGACTAAAAAATCACGCCAACAAAATAAACGTTTTAAGTTAAGTCGATTAATTTAGCGCAAATGAAGTTGAAAAAAAATAAAGGTATTTTCGTAAAGAGCATAAGAATTATTTGATATTGAAGAAAAAATGACGGGGAAAAGAGGTTTAATAATTAAAGTATGGATGCGACACGATGTTTATTTAACTTTTTGCAAACAATGTGACAATCATTTTTACTTATGTTTTCAAATCGTTTCCTTATTTTTGTAGGCCACAGGTAACATTTATGAAACGTCAAGCAACACTTTCCAAACAGAGTTTGCATTAGGCTTAAGACTTGACACGATAAAAACCACCTCATTATAGCCGCCAAACAAATGTTATTCTGTTATCTCTATTATATTATGTTATCTCTATTATATTAATAGAAACCCAGGAAATATATGAAAAACTGGGGGAAAAGAAACCCAATTCTCTGATTTCTGGGAAGGAATAATAAAATACAAGCAGTGGAAAATCAACTAGGCTTTTGAGAACATTTGGGCTCCACCTCATTCTGTCGTAAATGTATAGTTTTGACTAAAAAAAAAAAGATAATGGCCATAAATTGTGAGCCGTATCCACTGCCATTGTCTTAAATTGTCTCTTGGGTGATTGGTGGGATACCATAAATAGCCAAACCTATATTTAGTTTCTTTCAGCTATATTTATATTTTTTCCAAAATAGAAAACAAGTGATTGTACAATACATACTTACTCAAGTTTAGTTCATAAAGCTATAATGTATCCATTGTATGGTAATATAAGTTATTAAATTCATAGCTTTCTATAAACGTGCTGTTCAACTATTTATTTTTTATCTTTGTAGAAATACGTCTTATTACCAGTTCAGGTTATACGCTTATGTACTAATTACGCTAATGGGTTAGGAATTGGAAAGGTTGAATTTAGAGGAAGTGAACCCGCATTTGTGTGGAGGGAGAGTGGGAAACCATTTTGGACAACTCCCCCTTCCCCCAGTTCACCCGACCGAGATTCGAACCTCGATCTCCCCGTCCTCGGCAGTCGAGATCAACACGAAACTAACGCGTTATCTAAGTATGCCACCGAGGTGGGTCTGACATATTTACGAGTCTCAAACTCTTGAATTCAACAAGCCAAATTACACGCATCGGTGGTCACGCGGTATAAGTGGTCACTCTCGCACTATTATAGAATACCAGTAATGGCAAGGTTGTGGTTAAAGTTCCGGTCCGATGCACCGAGTATTTTTTTTTCCTTAAATGGTTTCTTACCCTCCCTCTTCGCAAATCCGGATACGATCATTTTAACAATTATACCTCTCCTCCTGTCTATTCCATTAGTGTAAAGTCCGGATGGGTAGTAAGACGCGGCGCATTCATAAAAAAAATTGCACGAGAAAGAGTAAACCTAAACTGTGAAAAAATCGGGCAGCTTAGTTTAAAGGTTTATACCACGGATGGGTATATACTTCTCAAATCTCAATTTCGAATCCAAATCTGAAATTTTCTTTCTAATCTCGAATACATATATGAATCCTCAAATATTTAAAAATGTATAATTTTGTCTAAAGTTAAACTGTTTTAAATATAATTTTTCAAAGTTGTTTAAAGCTCGGTGCCAATGACAAATGCTATTTTGTTTGTCATGTATATTACGTCTCGAAAAACAAATAAAACACTTTTTTTAGTAAATTAATTATATTGAAACAATTTTGTCCTTTTATGTGATTTTTTTTGTCCTCCTAACTAAACGAATCTATATAGTTGCTTTTATCAATTGCTTAAAATTGTTATTTGAAATTCCTAATTGTATCAGAGATACTCTTTTGAAATTTTTACTAATCTCAAAGGAATCTAGGACTAGAGTTTCCCATCTCTTATACGCTTAACTGACTTGGTTGGTTAGGGTCCGATCTCAACCGGATTTCACATCTTGCACACAAATATTGATGACTTTCCTAAAAAAATAAACCCTTGTTTAAATACACACAAGTATGCATCTATAATTCAATGTTGAAGATGTCGCGGAGGGGTATGTTGGGAAGGGGGTTAGAGAGGTACGGGAGAGAGGGGATTAGAGGTCTCGCTCGAGAAATGTTGGGGAAAAAAACATGTTAAATTGCAGTTATTATATTAACAGCTCTATATAGTATTATTTGCATGTCACAGGGTAAGAAAATAGTTATCTTTGGCTTTACTTAACACAGATGTTTGACTCATTTGATAATAAGCGAATAAATAATTGAATGTATTTATTCTTCATTGACATTTTTAAAAATCGGAATTTTAAGTTTTGATTAAATGTAATATAAGTTGACATTTCGGAGGAAAGTGGGGAATCCTAGCCCCTAGAACCCTCTACTTCACTCAGTACCTGCATAGTCACTACAAACCTATTAGTTAAAATAATCGTTGTTGGATAATCGCCCTCAATGTTTAGTTGTATATAAATGAATCCAGGACTCTGGGGTCAGAGTCGTGCACACTAATCATGCAGCCAGCTCTGCCGGACATGTACTATAAAGGGTGGAGAGAAGATACCGCAATGCGGTCGACATTGACCGCAGGTTTTCAATTGGCACCTGTGAGATCAATCAATAATACGTATTAACACTTCACATGTCTGTAAAAACACATGCGGCCTACTATGCGCAAATTGAGTTAGCTACAAAGTGGTGTTGTTCTGTGCGCCACGTCTTACTGTATGTGCTAACCGAATATGTACAGAACACTCTTGGGGTAAGGAATAGGAAGATAGGATGGGAGAGTGGGGAAAAACTTCCTAAGTACACCCGACCAAGATTCAAACACTGATCTACCCATCAACGAATATCTAGTTTCATGCGAGAATTACACCCTAGAAAATGTGATCACTGGGGTAGGGGAAACAGTTATGTTAACCTCTATATTAGACTTGAATGTGTAAGCACTGGTTTTCACTAAAGTAACTAAAACCATTTTAATATATTCATAAGTCAAGTCAATGTCTGGTTGTTACTAATTCTACTAGAACTATTTTAATATATTCATAAATCAATTCCAGTATCTGGATTTTAGTAAAGCTACTAGAACAATTTTAATATATGCATACGTCCGGTCCAGTACCTGATTGTTACTAAAACAACTAAAACCATTTTAATATATTCATACGTAAAGTCCTGCAGCTGTCACTCTTGATAGCTATTATCAATACTTATAAAATAACAAAATAATATAATAAAATGTTATCAATGTTGGCCGCAAAGCAATATCTCTGAATTTTCTAACCTGTTCTTCCTATAAAAATCAGGGTATAACAACATTTTTGCCTAAACATTTTCTGAAATACATAGATACAATTTTTATTCAATCACAATCAATTTAAATTTTGCTGAATTAATCGTTTCTTGTTTCTTTGAATATAGTGTGTCGTCAATAATAAATTATTACGTATACTTTTATACTTTACGATATAAATCAATAACTGTATATTTTGTAAGCAGTGACTGACAGGAGTTCAGTTAATCTTTTTAAATTTTCATGGGAAATACATACCATATCTAGAAGAGTTAGCAAATCTACTTTCACAAGTTTTTAGTTTTTTAATTTATTCGAGGTATTTAACGTGCACTTTCTGAACCAGCTGATTATATCAGCACACGACTTATAAAATAACATTAGTACTAGTGCAGACACAACATCCAGCCCCCGGCAGTTAATTCATCACTGTGGGAGGGGAAACCCGCATTTCACCAAAGATATATTTTTCGGTCATCCTACAGACAAGCTACCGACTCAGCTAAGGTGTCTGAATACTTTCACGTAATAAACGTCAAGTCGTGTAAGGAACTATGTTTTGCACAAAGCGTCTTACTACCTCTACAGTCAATTTAAATATTTATTATAATTCGTAAGGTTAAGAAATAAGAAATTTAGAGGAAACGTGCCCGAATTTTTGTTGAGGAGATGTGATATAAAATGACAAGAGAAATAAAAACTAAACACACCCATCCGGAAATAGGACCCCGACCTCCCAGTCAGCGGCAAACTGGAATAAATGAAACCACCGTGCCAACCAGTATGTGTATAAGCAATATGGTTATTCTTCTGAGCTGGGGTCCGGAGTTCAATCCTCGGTCCCGACACAGATNGACATCTTGTGAATGTGGGGAATGCCAGGCCTCCACCGTGGTTCATATTCCACGTTAAACTGTAGGTCCTCCATTTCATCTCACAATCACCCTACCATTACACATTAGCGTAAGTGCGTATAACCCGAACGGGTAGTAAGACGCGGTGCTAATAATGATAATGAATATGGTCATTACTGAGTAGGCCATACCAGACAATTGTATTTATTCAATTTATTGTGGAAACTAGCGTGCATTTTATAAACATAGATGGTTATATCAGTACATGATTTATATAAACATACTACTCCCACACTTACGTATACTAAACAACACTAACAACAAAATATCAGCAGCTACGATAGGCACGCGGTCTAAATGTCGAGCTCATTTAATCTGGTTTGCTGTTGAGAGGAGATCGTTGATAGATTCCTGTTCGGGCGTACTGAGAGTGTTTATTTCTAAAAGGTTTGCCACTATTTCAACACAACTGAAGGTACAGTTCATCAAAAATCTACCTCCCCCATCCCTACATGTTAGCCTAGTTAATATATCCCACATAATCCAAAAGGGTACTAAAAGGCGATGAAAAAAATAATATAAATACTGACGGTAAAACGTTAAAATAATTTCTGAATTAGTGATTTTAACGTTTTATCACCGTTAAAAAACAATGCCTACTGAAATAATTAGCACGTTATATATATATTATATATATATATATTTAAAGAATGGTTGAAGATATTTCATGGTTGTATAGTAGTATTACATTTTAAACGACTTGTGTAGGCCTAGCTATTTGTAATCTTCATGAAAAGTGTGTTCATTACAAGACAGCGTCCCACAAAACATGCTTGACATGAGTATGTTTTAACTCTGCGAGGAAGAAACATACAACCTAATCGTTTCCAATTCTCTTTCTAGCGCAAAAGGGGGGGGGGGAGGCATGAGGTATCATTACTTGTGCCTAATGACGTATTGTGAAAGGTTTTCCAGGCATAAAACTAATCCGATTGACACTTCGAGTTAAGTGAATCCTTATTTGTGCCTCACGCATTCCATGTCACCGCTCTCTATATCATTAATCAACCTTATAGACACCTCGAATAAGTTGAGAATGAATTATTGAAATTGTTTTGTATTAATACGTTCAACGACGTTGCCTACTTTGGAGATTTCGAAGCGGGTTGCATCTAAGCTTGAAGCACCAAAGCACTCTTACGTTCTTTCACGCTTAAAAAAACGCCAATGTACAAAACATAAAAAGAGGGAAGGAAATAAGCAGTTCAGCCTGAGAGGCCCTTTGTCTGCCCACTGATAGATAACACGTCTCCTCTTCCTCTGACAAGTTTACACACTCACCATACCATTAAATGTATATATATTATATATTTATGCATTAATATATATTCGAAATAGACAAATGCTTCCACGGACTTTTTTAATCTACATCCTGGTAGGAAGATTCTTACAGGACATTTTATTTATCAAACCAAATAGCTTTCATTGTGGAGTTTGTATAAAAAAAATACGTTTTCAATAAACTACTCAAGATAAAAATAATAATTTTGTGACACTTTAAGAATATTTTTAAAATTATCTAAGAAATTGTGGTTTTTGTTTCAATGTTATATCTTCAAAACTCGCCAAATAAAACGTAAATTCACCAACAAGAGAAATCCTAACTTGACCTTCCGTAACGTCACAGATGGGCAAAGTCCTTAACACAAGGGTTACTAACGACTTATTTTAAAAAGTAGTGATGAGGAGGGTAGTAGAGGGGAAACGCATCCGCAATAGCGTAGAGATATGATGGGAAAACAACGCTTACAGATCAAAGTGTACAAATCATCCTAGTGCACCCAGCTGAGAGTCGAGCCTCGGCCTGCCACGTCAACCTACATCTATTTCAGGCAATGCAAGAGTAATGGATGGTCTTAAATCTATCTCAGATATCTAGTTGCAGTGAAGTGTTTTTTTCCCCATAAAATTTCCCAAATAGTTTCTTATAAATTATATCTACATCATTCCTTTTGGGTAAATATTTGGATAGCTCGGAGAAGTAAGAGAGGAAAGGATAATATTTTAGCTACCTATATTACCTATATATATGGAGGAGAAGTAAGAAAGGAAAGGATAATATTTTAGTTACCTATATTACCTATATATATGGAGGAGAAGTAAGAAAGGAAAGGATAATATTTTAGTTACCTATATTACCTATATATATATATATATATATATATATAGGTAATATAAGTAACTAAAATATTATCCTTTCCTTTCTTACTTCTCCTCCATATATATAGGTATATAAATATATATATATAGGTATATAAATATATATATTTATATACATATATATAGGTAATATAGGTAACTAAAATATTATCCTTTCCTCTCTTACTTCTCCTCCGAGCTATCCAAATATTTACCCAAAAGGAATGATGTAGATATAATTTATAAGAAACTATTTGGGAAAATTTATGGGGAAAAAAACACTTCACTGCAACCAACCTGGATTCGAAGCCCTCCTAGTGTGATGGTGTGGGAAAGGTGGGGAGACGAAGATGAAGTAGGGAAATAGGAATTAAAGTATATATTAAGTTCGTGGATCAACCCGAAATACAAAGTCTTGCACAAATGATCACTTTTTTTATCTGGATTCATTCATAAAGGAAACCTATTTTAAATAAGAATATAAATCAGGAAACATTAATGAAATAGACCATCACTACAACTACTACGAAAGTGATGACGGGAATTCCCACAATAATCGTTTGAACACCTGATTTGACAATGCTCTACGCTACAATCAAAAGTAAAATATAGGCGTATTTAGAAAAATAAATATACATCGAATTTTGTGATAATTTTGCTGTTTATAAAAATAATTACTTTCATAAAAAAACATAAACAAATGAAACACGTAAAACACCACATATGTATTCACTGAGAACAAATAAATGTGACATGCTTTGTTAGAAATAGACTAGAGACTGCCGATGACGGTGAGATTAAAATTATTATTATTATTATTAGCACCGCGTCTTACTACCCGTTCGGGTTGTACGCACTTACGCTCATGTGTAATGGTAGGGTGATTGTGAGATGAAATGGAGGACCTACAGTTTAACGTGGAATCCGAACCACGGTGGAGGCCTGGCATTCCTCACATTCACAAGATGTCTTGTCAGAGGTGAAGGAAGGGTTTGTAAATCAGATAAATCTTTGCCGGGACCGAGGATTGAACCCCGGCCGCCAATATAGAAGTCTGACACCTTACCCCTAGACCACCAGGTCACCGATTAAAATTAAAATCCCGGTCGTGCGTACGAATGTGGTTTTCCATTCTTCCTACATACAGATGCGGGTACATTCTCTCTAAATGCAACCTTTCTCATCTCTAACAAATTAGCATAATTAGTAAATATGTGTATAGCCTGAACAGGTAGTTAGAGGCGGTGCTAAAAGAAATTGATTTTTTATTCATTTGTTTCTCTAAGCCATGGAGCTCAGTTTTAAATGTGATAACATTCAATTTTTATCCATTCCTACTGCGCATGCGTTCGTACCTTAACTATTATGGCTGCAAATAATATGTGAGCTGTCTTCAAATATAAATGCCGATATAAATTTGCAAATAGAGACCGGAATAATTTGTTCGTTCATACGTTAGGGACAGACGTATTGATATATTTCTGGTAAGTGTGAGAAAATGAATAGTTCCTTATTGGTTAAACTATGTTCTTATTGAAAAAAAAAATGCCCGAAGTGTAAATGTTAGCACATATGAACCATTGTTTATGAATGATACGGTGGGAGATTTGTATTAACTTTCAAATGAACTTGTATACAACTTTATAAAAGGTGGGAGATTCAATTACATGGGATGATTTGCAATAAATGAATAAGTAAGAAGTATAAAGAAGAGGTGTAGCTATGTTGATTTCAAGTTTCGTTCTTAAGTGTGATGGAGATATCTAGGGCAAGTTGGTACGATTAAATTAGAACACTTCGTAGACACGAGAGGCCAGCCTACGTAGGACCCTGTCGGAACAAATGAGATTATTTTAACGGAGAGACAACTTGCTTTTCTTGACAGACAGATTAAATATCAGCCTCCAGTATAGAAACTTAATTTTTCTAAACCAGCCAAGATGGCCACAAGACTAGCGTTCCTGAATAATCAGATAGGCCGGGGTTCACACACGACTGCCTACAACAAGTTTATTTATTCAATATTTTTTTTAATTTCCTCAAAACATAAGTCGATATTTACTTTTACCCTTATCTTTTATTCATGAAGGAAATAGATTTTAATTTGGGATTTAATGTAATAAAAAATGCATAGTTCTACAACTTAAAGAGATATATTTTTAGTCCCTTTTGTTTATTTACCCTGCTATTGCTCTATTGGTATTTTGTGCCTACATTTGTATTTAATTTTTAAAATATATTTTAACAAAATGTTATTGGAAACTTTTTCTAAAATTAAATAACGATTATAGTTAGAAGAAAATTCTTGTAATTTACCTGAATAAGATGGAGAGCTACAAAATGGGGAAAAAACATTACTAGCCATATATCTTAAAAGTCAGGCACATTAACCTTGCAATCATCCTATTTAATTTACTCGAGCGTTCGACGTGTTTATGATTGTATTTTAAGGTCAGTGAGAAAGTATCAACCATTGCCAGGCCACAGTGCTTAGATACAATGATCTGTGTCGTTTCTTAAATTACTTCACTATTATGGCTAAACTTATTCTCCCTTTCACACTTCACCTACAACCACACTATGTGATGTCAATAAGAGGGGAAACAAAACTACAAAATTTCTTATCTTTAGTTAAAGATAAAAGCTTACTTCTATTTCTCAAGTAAACTTATCATACAATTTTCTGTTGTGAACCTATTAAAAATTAATGTATTTGTTAGATTAAGGTTAAATCTATAGCCCTTTTTTTATATCAAGGCCTTGTCTTTAAACTCCACAAATATGCTTGAAAAGTCGGTGAACTGGAGTTGGTATCACATTTTCACACTTTTTCTATTAATAAAACTCAAACCACAGAGTTGTTAAGGAAAAAGAGCCCTGTTGGAACCTTAGGACTTTATTTTGACGTGAACCATATTTTGAAACAGAATATCTATCGTATAATTAATAATTAAATATTGCGTTAGAGCTGAACATCTGCGCGGCAGTTTCTAGAGTTTCTCACTTACCGAGGCGGCCTCCTAAGGTAGAGAAGAAGAAATTTACCCACTTTAAAATGGGGGGGATTGTAAATCGTGTTTGATTGAAAGAACTACTCCACAGTGCACTCGGGCAGGATTTGAGCCCCGAACTTCTAGTGAATGGCAATAATGTAGGTAGAAGGCGAGTCTAACGCCTTACTGTGGAGTCACACGTTCACCGAAAAACTAGCGCAGAACATAAACGTGGTCATGTGACGCGTTCTAAGCCAATCACAAGATTTCCACTTAATCGGCGCCAGCTGTTCCGCTCAAGTTCAACTCATCTCTACTTTGTCCGCTCTGCTCGAGATGTTCGGCACAGGAGAACCAATCAAATCTCAGAACCAAACATCTCAAATTAGTGCGCATGCGCTCTATAGCCAGAAACTGGCAGACAGCTTCGTTGGCCGTTGTGAGGAGATTTGAAATAACTCGTTACTCGTTAATGTAAAGCGTGTTTATGGATTTATTGAAGAGTGTCACGACACAGCGCTATAATTTGTAAACAACCATCGGGACAATGATCTAAAATATATGTTTATCCACTAGGAAATAAAATATGTTGATAATCAACTGTTTTAAAGCGTTGCAATGCATCATGGGTCAACTTAAGAGGCCAGCATAGGGGAGCCAAGACAGTGTCATTCATGTGTTCAGCCCTATCACGATTTTGATAAAACTATTAGTAGTAT
>CABFVX010010366.1:0-14413 GCA_902151425.1 Timema shepardi | reverse complement strand
ATGTCTTGTCAGAGGTGAAGGAAGGGTTTGGTAATCAGATAAATCTGTGCCGGGACCAAGGATTGAACCCCGGCCGCCAGCATAGATGGGTGGGTTGAAAAAGGACGCTAGAAGAAGGCAGTGTTTTTGCTGTTTTTATATAAAAACTTTTTTTGGTCAAATTAAATCAAATATTTCTTCAGTAGAAACATAAAATTTAATTTTCTTTACGTGTTGATGTCAACAGATGTTGAATATCTGTTAAGAGTGTCCTGAAATTTAACGATGACATTTTCTCTTCATTTAAAAAAAAATATCATCTAATGCCGCAAATACTCAATTTATATCCGAAGGAAACTGTTTGGCGGGTTTTTAATGATCAGTAAAGATCCGTTGACCCAATATGGGTTTAAACCCCCGAACATCAGGTCCTGAGGCGAGCAATTTACCCCCAAGAACAGCGAAGTCCACTATTAATTATATCAAGGACTTATTAAAGGAATTAAGTTTGAAAGATGAAATAGTTAACTCGGAGAAAATTCGCCCTCATCTGTGTGGAAAATATATTTGAAAACATGCTATAAAAATACATATTAGAACCCACTTCGGTAATAAGGCACGATAGGATATTCGAAAATGTTGATTAAAAAACCCCAAAAACAATCATAAGCGTCTCTAATTTATAAGCTGTCGCGTATGGTAAAATGTTACGTAGGTTTGACACTATTTAATTAATCCAGACTCCACTTCCTTCTCGTATCAGCACTTCCGGTGTGAAGTTTTGTAAAAGATCCAACAAACGCGTCACGAATTGGTGTTAACAGCCTTCTCTATCCTTGTAATGTTCACCTCGCCACTTAGAGAACACGGATGAAGGAATGTTAGGACATAAAGCTTACAACATCACGCAAGATGTAACCATAGCGTCGCATGTCTTAAATATTTTTATTTCACTAGGCAATAGTGTTGACAAAGGCTTCTTTGTGGTATTAATTATGCCCATACGAAACAGACGTAATCTTTTGGCACATGATTTACAAACTAACTTAATTCTATAATTGGTGGTTGATTTGTCGCTGTGAAAGGAAATGACCCAATCTTATCAACTATAAGAAGCTTACTTAATTGTTGGGTTTGTCTTGTGAAAATTCCAATGAGAAATAGTTGATAATGTTTAAACTTTACTATTGAAGTGTATCTTTGACGAAAATAATCATATCAATTCTAAACTAGCTAAAATTCCTTTTTTTAGTTTGTATATCTTTAAGCCTAAATAACCATAATTTACTTACCGTAGACTCTCGGAAACTCGACACTTGATACCTCGACATTCCGTGTAACTCGACACGGACACGTGTACACAGTTGTTGGCGCCAGTCATCCCAATCCAAGGTCATTCAACTGTATAACCTCTCAGTTTGTTTGTGTAACTCGAGGGGAACATCCATGCTGTNTGCTGTTTTTTTTTTTTTTTTACAAATACTGTCTTTGTTAGTTTTCCATTTCAGTAAAGTGATATTCGAATAAATATGATATTATATGTACAGTGCTGTACTGTATTTCTGTATATTACTGTACGTATATTATTGTTACTGTACCGTACAATACTACAGTACAGTACAACTGCACCTATACTATTCGATAATGTACTGCCATTCATCCTTGTTTATTAAACTTGACATAGTAAACATGAATCTTATGCAAGTTCTTTCGTAAAACTCAACATTTCAATAACTCGACACCATCTCAGTACACATTAGGTCGAGTTTCCGAGACTATACTGTATTTATATTTACAGCTGTGTAAATCTGAACCGTTTAACCACCAGTTTTATTTTCGTCTGTAGTAGTTAAATATTTGCAGGTAATTTAAACCCGATAAAGTGACAAATTAATTTTATTCAATCTGCAATAAACACTTTAATTACAAATACAAACTTACACTGAAATAAAGATTTCGTTGAAATGTTACCTTTAATTTTCTGAACAATAGTTTTTAAACAAATTGTTCTTAATTACAAATTGAAATTAAAAGAATAAAAAGTTAAAAATAGTCTAGCTAATATATATTTATATATATCTTGTAAAAAATAATGATACCATAAAAAAATGCATATCTTATCTTTTAAACTAATTTAATTTACAGTTTCGAAAAAGGACAAGTGCACTAGAAAGCTCAGAAAACAATTTAGTCCAATTAATACTAAAAAGTTCAGTTCATTTAAGAATGTTCTAGAGAAACTTGAGTTAAATTTGACTTATTTTTAGGGGATGTGTGCTTGGGTTTAATAACAAACTTTTCAAAATTAAAATCTTCCGGTAACATACTTAAATATTTACCTTGTTTAAAAAAAATCTTTAATTAATCGCTAATATGTAATTAAAACTTCGATCAACTTCCTATCAACTAAATTATTAGGATACACAGGATTTTTTTAAATGAAGATTTTTCAACTCAGGAAGCTCAATTTATTTACCAAATAAATAAAACGTTTAAAAAGCTTTCAAATTGTGCTTAAAAACTCTGGGATGCTAAGAATTGCGAGTTAAGTGGAGTCTATTTTGCATTTTTTTTTTCAAAAAACATTTGTCAACAAAATTAAAAAAATATTTATCCATTGTAAATATGAGTCTAATTTGACTCACACGGCGATATCAACAGTTGTTGAATATCTGTCAAAGGTGTCAAATAATATGAATTTTCTCTTCGTTTAAAAAGTTTCTACGCTCATAACAGATATTATACAACTGTTTTCGGGCTGTTTCTATCGGTTCTGAAACTGGTGGACTGTTGAGGATTGCCTGGAAGTTGTACGTCTCATCCTCGCTCCTGTATTCTACCATCACCCGGTACTCCCCTACCTCTTCCTGACCCCCTATCTTCCTCACCAGATGAGAGATCTCACAGCTCCTGGGGTTGAACTTGAAATGCTCCCAGAAGAGACACCTGGGGGACTTTAAGAGCGTCACCGTCTCCTGAACAAAGTCAGGGTCAATCTTGCGCGGCCGGAAGCAGTCAGCCGCACCAATGTTCCTCAGACACCTCACGTGAGTGCGTCTGACGTGGTCCTCGAGTTGATTCAGGGAGCCCCTCCAGTGGCATCGATTCCGGGAGATCACTAGCATTTTACCTGTGAGACACTCCAACGTGCTCACCGCTAATCGGGGTGACCTGCGTAGAGGTGGCTGTAGACGGGGTCTCGTAATTCTCTGGGACATTCTTGGGTATCCTGTTCATTCCACAAGTAAAATTGTAAATGACTACTGATCCATTCAACCCAACCCACCCAGGTGATAATCAAATATAGGGTGTTTGGAAACTCACAGCCCAAACTGCACATACAGCTTTTTTGAGACAGAAGTAATACAACATCCCTAAGCACTTACATCTGGAAAACTATGTTAATACCATTAAATTCTGTCCAAAATTTCAGTGCATGGCGTCGGGAGAGCAAAACTGTTCAAGCATGCGTGTACAACAGGTTGCATAAGAGCTAGGCGAGTGGCGCTACACACCTCGATATCTTGGAGCACGACAACAGAACATACCACAACTAATAGTAAACAACACACCGGTCCATCTAGAAATGCGAATACGTTCTGAGGGTCATCATTAACGGCCCTACGTTACAGAAAGTGCTTGCCATCATTACATGTGTGGTGCTGTGCGCCTAACTTCTATGTAACCTGTTGTACACGCATGCTTGCACAGCTTTGCTCTCCCAGCGCTGTACACCGAGTTTTTGAACACAATTTATTGGTATTAGCATAGTTTGCCGGGTGTAAGTGTACAGAGATTTTGTATTACTTCTGCCTCAAACAAGCTGAATGTGCAGTTTGGGATATGACATTCCAACACTCTGTATATAGTAGCATATATATATATATCACATATATACATATATAACATCATAGACAACAATCTAGGAACCGCTTCGGTGGCTGCGTGGTCTAACGGTCTAGGGGTAAGGTGTCGGACTTCTGTGCTGGGGGTCCGGGATTCAATCCTCTGTCCCAGCACAGATTTATCTGATTACCAAACCCTTCCATCACCTCTGACAAGACGTGTCTTAATCACAACTTGTGAATGTGTGGAACGCCAGACCTCCACCGTGGTTTCGGATCCCACGTTAAACTGTAGGTCCTCCATTTCATCTCACAATCACCCTACCATTACACATTAGCGTAAGTGTGTATAACCCAAAGGGTAGTAAGACACGGTGCTAATAATAATAATAATATTTTCACAATGGCTATAAAACCAATAAAATATTTCTCTCTTTCTATTAGCTACATTCCTATACTCTCGGTTTGTATCAATAGCTTATAGCTAACAACACTGGCTAAACACAATGAATGTGGCCACGTGGACAATGGCGTCAGGTTGTTTTTACTCAATAGTTTCCCACTATACTCCAGGAAAATGTAGCTACATATTCTTTACCTTCCTACTTCTTCCTTGCCATCATGTAAATCTAAATACTCTGATAGTCCGGACGGGAACTAAGACCCGGCTCAGTAGCTAAACGATATAGACAATGCGCTCGTCATCACTGTACCCTTAGTTGCATAACCCGAATTTTGCAGGCGCTCGCAAACATCCCAATATGGTTCGTTTCAGATAAATCTCATTACATTTCACGGAAATGATTGTCCGATATTAGAAATAATATAACGGTACTATATTGGGTGTGTACATCAATGTATTACAGGCAATAATAATAATAATAATAATAATAATAATAATGATGCATTCCTTTAGTTCCTAATTCGGAGTATAGTTTCTAAACAAAACGCGCTTGTCGTGTTAAGCTCGACCACTGAGGACGGGGAGATCGAGGTTCGAATCTCGGTCGGGCGAACTGGGGGAGGTTTTTCCTAAACGGGTTTCCACTCTACCTCCACGCAAATGCGGGTTCACTTCCTCTAATTCAACCTTCTCCAATTCCTAATCCATTAGCGTAACTAGTACTTAAAGCGTATAACCCGAACGGGTAGTAAGACGCGGTGCTAAATATTATTATTATTCTAAACAAAACTTTGCCGTTCAAGTGTATGTGAGTTCGTTCCATGACTTAACAAGTTTTTCTACTTTCTTCATCGAGACAGCCCTCCAGCAAAGTCATCCTTGTCCGGTCTCGACGTCAGCGCTCTTGCGGTTTCTAGTCCAGATCTTCTCTTTGAGACTTTGTCTTTGTCTCTCATGAACCTTTTGGTCGTACCGTCGACCCTTATTGCGCCTTCTGATCTCCAGTTGAATCGGCTTCTGGTCTGTTTCGTTCCAGTTTTCTTCATTTCACACAACATTTTGGCCATATTATGCCCCGATATGGTCCTCAGACATCCGTTGATCAATTTTTTTCAGTCTTTGTCATCGCCACTCGCAACATTTTACCTCCGGTTGGATGGACTTTTGGTTGGTTTTGTTTCTACATCTCTCTCTTCAATTGTCACAAAGTTCGTCCACCAGTCACCCTAATATGTTCGTCGGGAATATTTCGATGAACGTCTACATTCCTTGGGTATATTTGTATGCCACGTCTATTATCCGTTGATATTAGACTTAAGTTTAAATTACATACATACCCGCCTCTGTGGCGTAGTTGGCTAACGCGCCAGTCGTGTTGAGCTCGACTGCTAAGGACGGGGAGATCGAGGTTCGAATCTCGGTCGGGTGAACTGGGGGTGGTTTTTTCCTAAATAGTTTTCCACTCTCCCTCCACGCAAATGCGGGTTCACTTCCTCTAATTCAACCTTCCCAATTTCTAATCCATTAGAGTAATTAGTATTTAAAGCGTATAACCCGAATGGGTAGTAAGACGTGGTGCTAAATAAAAAAATAATTACATATTTGAAAATATATACTTTCAATGAACAGGTCTTTTCTTAAGGGCATTGCTTACTTGAATAATTCTTAGCTATTTTGCGAAGCGTTTTGCATTATAAATTGACGCATCTAAGCACTATCACACTTAGATACCAACTTAGGAGAGATAGAGAGAGAAAGAGATATAAGAAAATGAAAAGTTTACCCTGATAAGTCTCTTATTAACCTACTGATAACACTTTCCCCCTTCCTCTGACAAGTTTACACGCTCACTATAATATTTTGCGCCTTGAAAACATTGACTTGCTTGTTACAATTACATTTATATTGTTTTCTATTCTAGGTGGACAAATATTTCCATTGAATTATTTTTTATATCCACAACTTGGCATGAAGAGGATATTTCGTGACCAAGCCAAATAGCCTGATTTATCAAGTATTTATAAAATAATACGTTTACAAAAAAAAACACTTCAAGATAAAAAATAAGAATTTTGTGACGCTGTAAGACCAGTTCTATAGTTAATTAAGAAAGTATAGTTTTTGTTTCAACGTTATATCTTTTTTAAAAACTTGCCGAATAAAACGTAAATTAACTAACACGGGGAGTGTTATCCTGACCCGCCGTGACGTGTAACCGGTAAGAAACAACATAAGAATAACGTTTTTTCACCAAACTGACAAAGTTCCACTCGAGAGTAGGGATGAACGAAGATCTTTTGACCGTCTCCTACCAACTTTGTGTCTATTATATTTTTTCTAGTGGAACAGACAAGTTGATGACAGCTTCTTTCCCGAGGGAATTCATTAAATACCGCCACTGAATAATGTTAAAAGCTCTCTTGCCACAACTTTATTAGGTAGCAGGGAGACGGGGGGGAGGGGGGGGGAATTTCTCATTATATCTACTCTTTCGAGTGTATTTTACTATTCTATCTTCTCTGTAGCAGATATCTCATACCATTCTTTTTAACTACAGTTGCCCCATGGCTTCTTTGGTGCTGACTTGACAGCTGACGGCTTTGAAAAGTTACCAGACCAAATTATGTATCCCTACGACGAACCATATCATCTGCAAAAACATGTGTTTAGCAGCTGTAACTTCTTACAGTCAAGGGGTGACCTGGCGGTCTAGGGGTAAGGTGTCAGACTTCAGTGCTGGCGGCCGGGGTTCAATCCTCGGTCCCGACATAGATTTATTTGATTATCAAACCCTTCCTTCACCTCTGACAAGACATCTTGTGAATGTGGGGAATGCCAGGCCTCCACCGTGGTTCGGATTCCACGTTAAACTGTAGGTCCTCCATTTCATCTCACAATCACCCTACCATAACACATTAGCGTAAGTGCGTATAACCCGAACGGGTAGTAAGACGCGGTGCTAATAATAATAATAATTCTGACCGTCAACATTTAGGTATATACCTAAATGTTGACTGTCAGAAGTCAGCTGTGAGCTGTCAGTCAGCACCAAATAAGCCACGGGGCTACTGTAATCATACAGAGAAAGTATCGTATTAGTGAACATATTTGAACTCCAGATTATGACGGATCTTGACGTTTTACTTGGAAGCGGATGAACATGAGTGGATATGGACCTTCACTGACGGCCACGTGGTGTAAGGCGTCTGACTCACGCTAGACAGTATTTATGATGACAGGGAGTTTTGAGTCTGAAATATATAAGCCGTACGCATCTAGGAGAAGGTTGTATTTAGTCACAATCTTCACGCAAATGCTTGTGCATTTATTCTAATTTCAGCCAGTCACTCTTTAAAGTAAGTCGTTAATAGACAGGTTGCTGAAAGAGTAAAAAAAAACCCTAAGAGAGAATATAATAGTAGTTTTTGTTTTAAAATCATCTATTCTATTTCATATGTGTCCTAACTTTTATTTTCTTTCAAATTTTCTAAACTCCACAGAAATTGCCCTACAATATTTTCCTTCTTTTTTTCGGAAGTAGTTCAAGGCCCTGGATATAACCACTCACCTCCAACTTTAACTTGTTTTTTTTTGTTCTCTATTGAGTTTACTTTGCTCTCCTCCTTCTAACACGCGTTTCTTCATGTAACAACCTCAAAGGACCTAATATCCTCTCACTTAACCTTGTTGAAAATAGGGCGGGTCGCTTTCGTCTGAATAAGAATATGTTGAGCTGAGGCGTGTTAGGAAACCCGACCAATGTAGCGACAGTTTCTGTGTTTCTCTGACTGACTGACTGATTGATTGATTGATTGATTGATAGATCTGGACTCTTGGAAGCATATCGGGTCCTTAAAACTTTCTAAGTGTCACCAAGGATCTATGATGAGGTATAAGGCTCTCTAAGTGTCACCAATGATCTATGATGAGGTATAAGGCTCTCTAAGTGTCAGCAATAATCTATGATGAGGTATAAGGCTCTCTAATTGTCACCAGTGATCTATGATGAGGTATAAGTTTCTCTAAGTGTCACCAAGGATCTATGATGAGGGATAAGTTTCTCTAAGTGTCACGGGTGACCTGGTAGTCTAGGGGTAAGGTGTCGGACTTCTGTGCTGGGGGTCCGGGGTTCAATCCTAAGTCCTGGCACAGATTTATCTGATTACCGAACCCTTCCTTCACCTCTGACAAGACATCTTGTGAATATGGGGAATAGCAGACCTCCACAGTGGTTCGGATTCCACGTTAAGCTGTAGGTCCTCCATTTCATCTCACAATCGCCTTACCATTACTACATTAGCGTAAGTGCGTATAACCCGAACGGGTAGTAAGACGCGGTGCTAATAATAATAATAATAATAATAATAATAATAAACTAAGTGTCACGAGTGATCTATGAGGAGATATACGGTTCTATAAGTGACACCAGTGATCTATGAGGAGATATACGGTTATATAAGTGACACCAGTGATCTATGAGGAGATATAGGTTCTATAAGTGACACCAGTGATCTATGAGGAGATATAGGTTCTATAAGTGACACCAGTGATCTATGAGGCGGTATAAGTTTCTCCAAGTGTCACCAAAGGGATCTTAGGAGGTATAAGGTTCTCCAAGTGTCACCAAAGGGCACTTTGGAGGTACAAGATACTGTTAACAAATATCTGTGACCGTATATTTAAGATTATCTAATAATGTTTATAAAATTATATAAAGTTTTCCTAGAGATCCCGAGTGTCTCTAAGATTTAATAAGCTCCTCTAAGGGTCTCCGAGTGTGTTAGTTATATTAAATGAGGATCTATATTGAGCAATGAGTGTCTCGGAAATAGTGTAAGGTTCTTTGTATGGGGTCCCCAAGAATCTCCACATGTTTACACCAGGGGACGAGAAAAGGAAATATAAATAAATAATTCCCACACTTATGAGGAGGCAGAGTAAGAAACAATTCAGAAAAAAAAAATATCACAACAGACTTGGCTGGGACTCNCCCCCCCCCCCCCCCCAGGCAAGACGAGACTATAGCCTTTGATCACACGCCCACCAGCACAGCTCGTAACAAAGGGAAGATTGGTAACATTAACTACCACAATGCACCTCTGTCGTATCAAATAGAGACCCATGGAATTAGTCTCCTGTTTTTTTGTACGTTCGTCTGATGGACGGCAGTTCAACCCAATGGATTACAGTAATCACGCTACTTTTTTTTACAGAGTGTACTTTTTTTACTCTAGTTTTATTTATTATTATTATTATTACTATTAGCACCGCGTCTTACTACCCGTTCGGGTTGTACGCACTTACGCTAATGTGTAATGGTAGGGTGATCGTGAGATGAAATTAAAGACCTACAGTTTAACGTGGAATCCGAACCACGGTGGAGGCCTGGAAATCCCCATCTAGTTTTCTTGTAAGAGCGTTTTTCTGATTTCAAACCTACCTCAAGATCGCCTCCACCTTAAAACTTACTATTCTATATTATTCAATACTACCAGTATGGACAAAGGCACCATTCTCGTCTTGTCTGATTTATAGGTGATGGGTGAGTTCTAGGCTCAAATCCCGGCAAGATTTACAACTCTCATGTTGTTTTAAAATGTTTTCCCCTCCTCTCTCCATGTAAATGCTGGCACCCGTCTTCTAAGACTGTGCCTCCCCCAATTAGTGTAAATATATATGTTTAAATGCGACGAATTGTAAATTGTGACGTCAAATAATTTGACATATTAATTAATATTTTATGTAAACCAGCATTAGTGGTCGTATAACTGTGTTAATTTTTTTTACCCTCATTATTTTACCTCTCGTTCATAAAGTTATTATAAATCATTCCAAGAGTTAATATATTTCTCACATCTGGGGGGATTGGATGTCAATAAAATGATGCATAGAACAATAAATATACTTACTCTATGGAATTAGGACCTTGACAATTCTATCCAGTCCACCTCACTACTCCCTATACCTATCTAGAGCTATTTCTATCCACCCTCATTACACCCTATCCCTATCTTGAGATAGTTATATCCAGTCCACCTCATTAAACCCTATCCCTATCTTGAGATAGCTCTATCCAGTCCACCTCATTATACCCGATCTTTATCTTGAGATCTTACATTCTTTGATAGTAGGTGAGATGTTGACAACTTAGGAACCGAATAGTAGCATGAATTTCCCAACTGTATTTTTTTAAACTTATTTACTCTCTTGTACTGTTAGCTAATGAATTTAAATATTTAGGGCGAATTTTATCTATCGCAGTAATCTTGAAATTATCGACCCCAATCTGTGTTATCTGTCTGACCATATGCTTAGTATTTTCAGCATTTACTTATAAACCTATTTCCTTGGCATCCTCTGATAAATGTCTGTATTTATAACAAGTTTCCTTACTCTTAACCAACAAACCTAAACCATCTCCGTATTCTAATATCTTCATACCCGCCTCGGTGGCGTTGTTGATTAACGCACTAGTAGTGTTGAGCTCGACTGCTGAGGACGGTTAGATTGAGGTTCGAATCTCGGTTGGGTGAACTGGGGGTGGTTTTTTCCCCTATATGGTTTTCCACTCTCCCTCCACGCAAATGCGGGATCACTTCCTCTAATTCAACCTTCCCAATTCCTAATCCATTAGCGTAATTAGTACTCAAAGCGTATAGCCCTAACGGGTAGTAAGACGTGGTGCTAAATAATAATAATAATAATATCTTCATTATACCGTTCAATGAAAACTCGTCCCTACTGTTTTGCATTGTCCTACATAATATCCCATTCTAAGGTAAAGTATATCTCCTTGTTACAACACAGTTTGTTTTTGAAAATATCTGATAAGTGACATCCAATCCGTGCCCTGCCAGGCTCATCAGTCAAACAGACCTAAACTAGCTTTTGGGTATCTCAAACTTAACTAAAATTATATCGAGTTTATTTCTTCTAACTTAATCATAGGCCTTTTTAAAAATCTATGTATGATTGATGAACAGTCATGTTGAGCGCCCACTTTTTTTTTCTCCTAATATTCGGGTGACCTGGTGGTCTAGGGGTAAGGTGTTAGACTTCTATGCTGGCGGCCGGGGTTCAATCCTTGGTCGCGGCACAGATTTATCTGATTACCAAACCCTTCCTTCACCTCTGACAAGACATCTTGTGAATGTGGGGAATGCCAGGCCTCCACCGTGGTTCGGATTCCACGTTGGACTGTAGGTCCTCCATTTCATCTCACAATCACCCTACCATTACACATTAGCGTAAGTGCGTATAACCCGAACGGGTAGTAAGATGCGGAGCTAATAATAATAATAATACATATTATGCGTAAATGTACAAATTTGATATCTCCGAAGATATTTGAGTACGAAATAGAAGACTATCACTTCAAAGTTGAAACAATCTTATAAACTTTTATTTAAAAGAATATTTTACCAAATCACACTTTCTGAGCTATAGGTAAATATTTTTCTAAGTAGACCTTTGGGAAATGGGGAGTTGAAAATACGCGGAAAAAATAGAACGTTTCTGTGACATTATATATTATTTCATGTATGCTCTTTGGTAAATTACGATGTTTCGTTTGGAACCAAGCAAGGTAACAGTCTTACCTTGACTGATTACATTATGGTACTATCTTGTAAACTACACCATAGTAGAACCAAGCAAAGTAGCAGTCTTACCTTGACTGATTACACTATGGACCTATCTTACAAGCAACACCATAGTGGAACCAAGCAAGGTAGCAGTCTTACCTCGACTGATTGCACTATGATACTATCTTACAAGCAACACCATAGTGGAACCAAGCAAGGTAGCAGTCTTACCTTGACTGATTACACTATGGACCTATCTTATAAGCTACACCATAGTGGAACCAAGCAAGGTAGCAGTCTTACCTTGACTGATTACACTATGACCCTATCTTATAAGCTACACCATAGTGGAACCAAGCAAGGTAGCAGTCTTACCTTGACTGATTACACCATGACCCTATCTTATAAGCTACACCATAGTAGATCCAAGCAAGGTAGCAGTCTTACCTTGACTGACTACACTATGGTCCTATCTTACAAGCTACACCATAGTGGAACCAAGCAAGGTAGCAGTCTTACCTTGACTGACTACACTATGACCCTATCTTATAAGCAACACCATAGTGGAACAAAGCAAGGTAAGATTACTACCATTCAGAGTAAATGAAGGGTTCATGTTTTGAATGAAAGTAGAGGGGAAAACAATTTAGGAAAATAATCTTAGTTTTCCCTTGTAAGGTTTCGAACCCTGACCTGCTCATCACCATAAAAAATATACCAGACTAAACACACACCTTATCACACGTTATCAATGAATCAGGCCATTTCAAACAATCGTTTTCCACTTTCTTTATCTCTCTCTCCACGCAAATTCTTGTACATTTTACCAAATTCTACTTTCCTCGTCTTTACCCTACTAACATAATTAATGTGTGCGCACAACCTGAATGGGTAGTAAGACATGGTGAAAAAAAAAAGAATTCTTAAGTGTCCTTGATTTCACAGCTATATTCAAGATATAGCTTTTGTAACACCCTATACTCCCATCTTAATTAAAGTTACGTAGTTTCAGACTGACTTCGTAAAAAAAAAATCCTACTCTTTTGTTTGTACGTACAAAGCGGCGGGAGATACCTCGTGTTTTATTCATTTTTTACAAGACCCACACCTCCTTATTTCTTGTGTAAGCGTGATTGATTGGCTGAAAAGGATTACACTGTTGTTTTTTTATTGGCTTATGAATCAACTTGTTGATGGCTCTTAATTTTGGTCGGTAACTACAGAAGACAGGTTCCCCTAGAGTTTGCCTAATTACTACTAGCCAGAATTATTAAGTGCATGTCTACACTTGGATAATTTCAATTATTGTTTGATCATTACAGCATTTGTAATAATTACTAGATACTTACAGCGAATATATTACTAAAACAGACTCACTCTGACGCAGAGTAAAGGGGAACTATTAAACGGACTCTAAATACCTGGATAATTAAATCGCGTTGTTTATTTTTGTATAGTATGGCTACCCCAACAAGTCATTTACCTTTCACTTACCAAAAACATACAATGAATACGCAATGGTTATTTTAATGACCCTCTATTGATAGTAAATTATTTTCTAATAAATAAACGAATATTCAATAATGTTTGATTTTTATTACAGAGCTGTATATTGTTATCAACTATCCAAGGTGATATTGTATGACAGATATTACTTCATTTTTAAAGTAGGTATAATAGTTTGATAAGCTATTTTTTTTATAATAAAATGTAGCTCATTTGTAAAAACAAGATGACTATATTGGTTGAAACATCACTTGGTGGTTAAGATATTATTTAGTCGGGTGAATATCACTAGTAGGTGTGGGTGTATGCAATATTTTTCTGCAAGGACGTTATTTCATATTGAATAGCTAGCATAACCATTTGTTTATTATTATTATTATTAGCACCGCGTCTTACTACCCGTTCAAGTTATACGCACTTACGCTATATGTGTGATGGTAGGGTGATTGTGAGATGAAATGAAGGACCTACAGTTTAACGTGGGATCCGAACCACGGTGGAGGCCTGGCATTCACAACATTCACAAGATGTCTTGTCAGAGGTGAAGGAAGGGTTTGGTAGTCAGATAAATCTTTGCCGGGACCGAGGATCGAACCCCGGTCGCCAGCACAGAAGTCTGACACCTTACCCCCTAGACCGCCAGGTCATCGTTTCAATATAGTTTTGAGTATATAGATATATATTTTTTTGTTTGAAAAAAGCACCACGTCTTACTAAATGTTCAGGTTATACGCATATGTACAAATTACGCCCCGCCCCTCCCCCCACCTACCAATTCTTATCTACCCTGACCCTGACCATTTTTTTTACATTAGTACCACGTCTAGCTACCAATTTGGGTTCTACGCCTATGTTCTAATTACGCTAATGAGATAGGTATTAGGAATGTTTAATTTAAAGGTAATGTGCCCTCTTTTGCGTGGAGGGAGAGTGGAAAACCATTTAGGAAGGTAAACCTAACCGGGATTTGAACCATGATCTCCCTGTCATCGGCAGTTTAGTATATTGTGAGAGTGAGGTTTTGGACAATTTAACCACAGAGGTGGGTTTCAATCTGGGTGTATTGATTGTCTGTTAGGAACAAAAAAAGCGGGGGG
>CABFVX010010365.1:0-12364 GCA_902151425.1 Timema shepardi | reverse complement strand
CAACATGTCACCACAGGGGGGGGGGGGAACGCCCTGAAGTCTTCATC
Organism: Timema shepardi; assembly: GCA_902151425.1. Lineage (NCBI taxonomy): Eukaryota > Metazoa > Arthropoda > Insecta > Phasmatodea > Timematidae > Timema > Timema shepardi. The sequence goes on along the minus strand of CABFVX010010365.1, from coordinate 12,317 downwards.
TGGGAGAACAACACCTGAACATTCCTCCCTTGGTACATTCTTCTCCTCGGGCGGTGACATCTGGTAGGAAGCCGGTTATGTAAGTCCTTATTTCGTACCACACTCCTATTGTATAGCTGTATTTCAGTAGGATAAAAGGGCTTACAGGACGGTAGCAGGAATTCAGTTCTAGAAGGTGTTTTATCTTACCAAAATACTACTATACAGTAGGGTTTTGGTACCGAATAAGGCCTTACAGAACGGACCAAGATCGTGGTAGACATTCCTGGCAGTGTGTTTACTGGACACGTGGTTCAGGGCGTTACTCTAGCAATATACTGGATTGATGACGACGGGGAGATCAAGGTTCGAGTACCGGTCAGGTTCAATGCTAACCGAGAGGATTGTTCCCGATCTTCTCCCTTCACGTAAATATAGTTCCTGGAACTTGAGAGGTTTGATTAGCTGTTAGCACTCCTGGCTCTTATTTTCTAGAGACCTACCGGTCTTGAGGGTGATATTTCCTCTCCCTCTGGTGACATGGACTCGCTACATGCGGGGATAGTTCATTATGGAACTTTGTTAACAGTCTTGCTTGTTGATTACTTATTAGGTTTATTATCAGGCTATAATTTAAATGACTTTTATATATATATATATATATATATATATATATAATTAATTATATATATATATTATATATTCAATGAATTATTTATTCAGCGGCATTGCCGTACTGAACAGGGTGAGTTCGCGATCTGATATCACACGCACTGCTATTTCTCTTCTAGGCTGAGAGGGTTGCGTTAGGAGGGGGTAGCTATTAATTATGAAGCAGATATATGTTAGGTGAGTGTTTCATTTAGTCGTGTGTATTTATTACGAGTGTTTGTTTACATTTTAAAGTCATTTTCTGTAAATTTAAATAAATATATATATATATATATATATATTAGAATTTTTAGATATTATTATTATTATTATTATTAGCACCGCGTCTTACTACCCGTTCGGGTTATACGCACTTACGCTAATGTGTGATGGTAGGGTGATTGTGAGATGAAATGGAGGACCTACAGTTTAACGTGGGATCCGAACCACGGTGGAGGCCTGGCATTCTCCACATTCACAAGATGTCTTGTCAGAGGTGAAGGAAGGGTTTGGTAATCAGATAAATCTGTGCCGGGACCGAGGATTGAACCCCGGACCCACCAGCACAGAAGTCTGACACCTTACCCCTAGACCGCCAGGTCACCTTTAAGATATTAATACGGGTCTTGCTCAATATAGTCTTCACGTGGCGGGCGATGCTTGCGAGGGAAGTGAGACTAGAAGCCCAATCCCAAGTGCTAGTGACCCCTTTCCCCTGAAGTGATCGTTGTGTGATGATGGGTGAACCAACATGGCGGCGGGAAGGACACAAGAGGACCCGTAGTAGAGAGAAAGGGACTCTAAAGGTCCTTGTGTGAGTCCTGCCGACACAAGAAGAAGCCATCATCGCCCTTAACAAAAACCCGGGGACCGCAAGATAAATGGCCCGCAAAGAAGTAGAGGGACAATAAGGCCAATGATTTTCAATGCTCCATAAATACATCAATAGGCGAGTGTGTGTGGGGGAATATATCTCTCTAACCCCCCCTTCCCCCCTCGCCGAACATTAGTTATTCCCGGGACCCTTCGGTTTGCCTTTTCAAAGAGGAGGAGAGATGGGGAGAAAGAGAAAAAAAATGTTATGAAAAAAAAGAACACAAGCAGACACAAGGTGTGGATACAGAGAAATTCTGATGTTTATGGTAACATGTTTATTCGTAGGATGTCCTTTCGGCATTAGGATCTAGAAAATAGAGAGGGAGGAAAGAGAAAGAAGAGGGGGAACAGAGAGAAAAAAATAAAGATAAAGCCGGTGTGTCAAATGAGATGAACAGAATGTGTCGGAAACTTTTTTTTTTGTTTGTGATTGTAATAAGATTGAATGAAGTTGTGGCGGCGGTGGGTATTTCTTTCTCTCTCGCTCTCTTCTATTTCGTATGGATGTTTTCCAACAAATATTTTCGTTAAGAGAGAGAGGGAAGATAAATCTTTTATGATTCAATATTTTAGTCACAGTTGTGCAATTCGAGTCTTAAGATACTCCTATTTGCTGTAGTTTCACATTGTACGCCGCCTTTGTGCTCATCCCAAAGAAATATGACGTTGTGGTTTCTTCTCAAAAAAATGTTTCATCTCGAATTTTTTTTAAAAAAAGAGGAAAACTAAATAATCACCTGTGAGCAGTCTTATTGCCCTCAGGAAGACAGGACACCCGACCCAGGCAGACTCTAAGGTCATTGTTAGGGGAGCCCTCACACACACAGGACCTAATATAGACAACACTATGGCCAACATAGATCTACAGTACCTAATATAGACAACACTATGGCCAACATAGCTATACAGTACCTAATTTAGACAACACTATGACCAACATAGCTCTACAGTACCTAATATAGACAACACTATGACCAACATAGCTCTACAGTACCTAATATAAACAATACTATGACCAACATAGCTCTACAGGACCTAATACAGACAACACTATGGCAAACTAGCTCTACAGTACATAATATGGACAACACTATGGCCAAACTAGCTCTACAGTACATAATATGGACAACACTATGACCAACATAGCTCTACAGTACCTAATATAGACTACACTATGGCCAACATAGCTCTACAGTACCTAATATAGACAACACTATGGCCAACATAGCTCTACAGTACCTAATATAGACAACACTATGACCAACATAGCTCTACAGGACCTAATATAGACAACACTATGACCAACATAGCTATACAGTACCTAATTTTAGACAACACTATGACCAACATAGCTCTACAGTACCTAATATAGACAACACTATGACCAACATAGCTCTACAGTACCTAATATAGACAATACTATGACCAACATAGCTCTACAGTACCTAATATAGACAATACTATGACCAACATAGCTCTACAGGACCTAATATAGACAATAATATGACCAACATAGCTCTACAGGACCTAATATAGACAACACTATGGCCAAACTAGCTCTACAGTACATAATATGGACAACCCTATGACCAACATAGTTCTATAGTACATAATATGGACAACACTATGACCAACATAGCTCTACAGTACCTAATATAAACAATACTAAGACCAACATAGCTCTACAGTACCTAATACAGACAACACTATGACCAACATAGCTCTACAGTACCTAATATAGACTACACTATGGCCAACATAGCTCTACAGGACCTAATATAGACAACACTATGGCTAACATAGCTCTACAGTACCTAATACAGACAACACTATGACCAACATAGCTCTACAGTACCTAATACAGACAACACTATGACCAACATAACTCTACAGGACCTAATATAGACAACACTATGGCCAACATAGATCTACAGTACCTAATATAGACAACACTATGACCAACATAGCTCTACAGGACCTACTATAGACAACACTATGACCAACATAGCTCTACAGGACCTAATATAGACAACACTATGACCAACATAGCTCTACAGGACCTACTATAGACAACACTATGGCCAACATAGATCTACAGTACCTAATATAGACAACACTATGACCAACATAGCTTTACAGGACCTAATATAGACAACACTATGACCAACATAGCTCTACAAGACCTAATATAGACAACACTATGACCAACATAGCTCTACAGGACCTACTATAGACAACAAGCCACACGCGCACTGATCGAGTAGGTCAGTTTTGATATCTGATTGGTTCTTCCACGCAGATTTTATGGAGACGCGCGGAAAAAGCTGAGATTGTATCTACTTGTTGCAGAGCGACCAACGCAGTACGCGTCGATTCCTTGTGATTGGCTTAGAGAGCGTCACGTGATCTCGTTTTCCGGCGGACGTGTAAGAACTCACAGTCAGGCGACAGATCGTAGCTTGGGGATCCCCCTGTGCGCCAATTTGTGCGTGTGTTAGCGGTTTAGCACCTTTCAGTTCACGCGCCATTACATCGCCGGCAACCCTCTGTTGCCGAACACATGGTGGCGACCCCCTCCTCCATCCCCTCGCTGATAATATTTACCCCCGGGGCTCTACTCCAACATCGGTCAACATGTGGGGTGAGAGGGGGGGGTGGGGGGTGAAGAAACAAGAGGTGACCAACGGAACCATTTATATTCGTCACCTTTTCTTATTTCCCTGATTTATTGTGTTCTCTCTCGCGGAGGAAACGTCAGGGTGGTTCGGATCATATATTCAGATTATCCTCGGATGGAAGGTTTTTGTGTGGAGGGCAGAATTAGAAATTGGGATTTGTTTATTTTTCTTAAAAGGCAGTAGATGTAGAATATCATAGGTGTGGTGAATTCCAAACTTTCCCTAGGACTAGCCTCGAATATCCGATAATGTTTTCATAGGTTGATAAATTTTTGTTCGATGCAAGGGCTTAGCCCCCCCCCCCCTTCCCCACCTGAGTGTGATGTTATTTTATAGTTAGACTGGTGGAGGAGAGAGAAATATCCTTTGTTATGTTTCTCCGCCCGGTTTCTTGCCACGACACATTGTGGCAAAGGTGTGTTTGTGTGTTAATGAAAACTAAACACGAGGCTACAATAGAAGGGGTTGGTCGACAAAAGATCAGTGCTTTTTTGCAGTTTTTATGGCAAAACATTTTTTGGGGGGAGGGGGCAAAATAAATCAAATATTTATTCAGTAGTAACAAAAGGTTTAATTTTCTTTTCATGTTGATATCAACAGTTGTTGAATATTTGTCAAGAGGATACCCACAATTAGATGACAAAACTTTTTAAATGAAGAGAAAAAGTTGTAATTCAATTCCAGGACATCCCTCGACAGATATTCAACAAATGTTGATATCACCAGGTGAAGAAAAATTAAACTATATATTTGTACTGGAGAAATATGAATTTTTTGACAAAAAAAAAATGTTTTGCCATAAAAACTGCAAAAACACTGAACTTTTCTTGTTTCGCCCACCTCGAACGAAATATCCACATACTGCGCTGTGTTATTTATTATGCTAATTACAGTTCAAAATTCTGATTACCAAACCCTTCCTTCACCTCTGACAAGACATCTTGTGAATGTGGGGAATGCCAGGCCTCCACCGTGGTTCGGATTCCACGTTAAACTGTAGGTCCTCCATTTCATCTCACAATCACCCTACCATTACACATTAGCGTAAGTGCGTATAACCCGAACAGGTAGTAAGACGCAATAATAATAATAATAATAATAATAATAATAATAACAACCCAAAGATTGGTTTGATGTGGTATATACCCATCCGGAGCTGGGCATGCACTCAGGCCTTCGGCCGGTTAGTGCCACCTGCACCATCTGATAGAAACCCAATATAATGGGAGAGTTCAGGAAGAGTGGTAGTTCCACGTTGCCTACCACACTGAATTTCCTCGAGCAAGCGCTAAAGAACTACCAAATTTGACGGAAAAGGTATTTTCCAACACCTTCCGGGGTTCTTTTACACGTCACGCTCGACTCAGGACCGACGGCTTTACTTACCCCCCGAAGGAAGTCGTGCTACGGATTTTTATCGCTCAAGTAAAATGGGTCGACTTCAACTGGGTTTGAAACCACGAACGTTGGGTCTTGAGGCGAGCACTTTACCGCAAGACCACGGAGGTTGACTGTCTAGTTATATAACATGATAAAATAAGTGCATTAATTGAACAACGAAAATTAAGTCAGCTACAGTAGCCCCGTGGCTTCTTTGGTGCTGACTGACAGCTGACAGTCAACATTTAGGTATATACCTAAATTTTGACTGTCAGAAGTGACAGCTGCTAGACACGTGTTTCTGTAGATCATAATGTAGGGCGTAGGGATACATAATTTTGTCTAGTAACAATTCAAAGCCGTCAACTGTTAGTCAGCGCCAAAGAAGCCACGGGGCTACTGTAGCATAGAAACTCGTCTGCTTCGTTCTGATATTTAAAAAATTAATACACGTATAAACTATTTTTCTATAATAATATCTATATCATCCTGAATTTATTTAACTCGGTAAAGTATTCTAACTGAACTTTGACCAAGAAAAGGAAATTAACTAGTTTCCTGAATATTTGACCAATGTAGTCATTAAATGGCCACTAAGACGTTAAACTTTGGTTGCAACAGAAGGTGGCAGAGATTTAGGTAGAGATACTTTTAGACAAATAGACAATCTTTTGGCTAAAAAAGTACAAATTAAACTGCGCTTCAGGAATGAAAGAAGTTCAATATTAGGTCCAAGAAGTGCTACCTACATCCGACACTTCACGCATATCTAATCCGTCGTAGAATTTACAACCTACTCTTTAAAAATGATCATCTCTATTCATTATTCGTGTCCATCTTTCTTGCAAAGACATCCTCCTGAGACGTCACTGACGAACAAGACTTCCTGCTGGTACTTTCACAGGACAACAGCTAGAGGCAGCTAATGTTCAAATCATGTGTCCAACTTCCGCGGAAGACATCCTCCAGAGACGTCATTGAAGAGCAAGACTTCCTGCTGGTACTTTCACAGGACAGCAGCTAGAGGCAGCTAATGTCGCCGGACAATACAGAAGATACATACATACGTCATCTTGCACAATGGGACACGAAATTGCGACATCTCCAGGGGCAGTCCCTGTCATTGTGTCCGACCTTTTGTCTGGTTTTTTTTCTTTGTCGTTGTGTGTGAGAACGACAATGTTTTCCGGGGCTGTTTAGTGACACAGATCGTTATTAAATGTGAGCCCATATGTACGAATCTAGTTAACCAACTACCGTTCGCTTTCTTACCAAATTAGACGGCCATCTTTGTACCAAAATTACAATGTTTCTGAGAGACTCTGAGTCTTGGTTACAAATATAGTTCAGGACCTGATTATCGTGGGTTCAGACCCAACCGGGGTCGACGGATTTTTTTCCTGATCGATAAAAAACCGTAGCACAACTTACATCGGAGTGGAAGTAAGGCCGTCGGTCCTGTGTCGATTGTGGAGTGTTAAAGAACCCTGGGAGGTGTGGGAAAACGATTCTTCCAACAAACATGGTAGGCTCTTTAGAACTCACTCTTAGAAAGTATCGTGTTCCGATATAATCATTAGGTTCAGAACACTTACACACCATTTAGACGGCTCTCATTAGTTAGAAAACAATTGAGCTGTTGATAGTCTGGCGGCTACCGGACCATACCTGACCGTTGTAAACAATTGAGCTGTTGATAGCCTGCCTGCTATACCTGACGGTTGTAAGCAATTGAGCTGTTGATAGTCTGGCAGCTACCGGACCATACCTGACCGTTGTAAACAATTGAGCTGTTGATAGTCTGGCGGCTACCGGACCATACCTGACCGTTGTAAGCAATTGAGCTGTTGATAGTCTGCCTGCTACCGGACCATACCTGACCATTGTAAACAATTGAGCTGTTGATAGCCTGCCTGCTATACCTGACGGTTGTAAGCAATTGAGCTGTTGATAGTCTGCCAGCTACCGGACCATTGTAAACAATTGAGCTGTTGATAGTCTGGCGGCTACCGGACCATACCTGACGGTTATAAACAATTGAGCTGTTGATAGTCTGCCTGCTACCGGACCATTGTAAAAAATTGAGCTGTTGATAGTCTGCCAGCTACCGGACCATACCTGACGGTTATAAACAATTGAGCTGTTGATAGTCTGCCTGCTACCGGACCATACCTGACCATTGTAAACAATTGAGCTGTTGATAGTCTGGCGGCTACCGGACCATACCTGACGGTTATAAACAATTGAGCTGTTGATAGTCTGCCAGCTACCGGACCATTGTAAACAATTGAGCTGTTGATAGTCTGGCGGCTACCGGACCATACCTGACGGTTATAAACAATTGAGCTGTTGATAGTCTGCCTGCTACCGGACCATACCTGACGGTTATAAACAATTGAGCTGTTGATAGTCTAGCAGCTACCAGACCATACTTGACGGTTGTAAACAATTGAGCTGTTGATAGTCTAGCAGCTACCAGACCATACCTGACCGTTGTAAATATGTGTTTTTAAACATTCTTTAAGCCAACATACCCACTTCAGTGGCCGCATGGTCTCAGGCATCACTCTCACAGTAGACTAGACTGCCGATAACTCGGAGATTGAGGCTCGAATCTCGGTTGGGTGTACTAAGAGATTTTTTTCCTAAATAGTTTGTCACTGTTCCTCCACACAAATACGGGGACACTTCCTCTAAATTCAAGCCTACTCACCCCTAACAAATTATCGTAATCAATACATGGGCGTATATCCCGGATGGGCAGTAGGACACACTACTAAAGGAGTGTCAAGGTCAAGTTGTTAACACGGTGAAAGGACAGTTACAAAAATACTAAAACAACCCTCATATATCCATACGTCAAGCCATGTGAGATTCCTCCGTGAATTTTATATTATTATTATTATTAGCACCGCGTCTTACTAGCCGTTCGGGTTATACGCACTTACGCTAATGTGTAATGGTAGGGTGATTGTGAGATGAAATGGAGGACCTACAGTTTAACGTGGGATCCGAACCACGGTGGAGGCCTGGCATTCCCCACATTCACAAGATGTCTTGTCAGAGGTGAAGGAAGGGTTTGGTAATCAGATAAATCTGTGCCGGGACCGAGGATTGAACCCCGTACCCCTAGACCACCAGGTCACCGACATCTTATTATTACATATATAATCATAAATACGATTCTATCGATGTCGGAAGCGAAAAATTAAATTAAAAAAAACTGTTCGTAATTTTTATAAAAAGATCGTTTGGCGCTGGTGATTTTCAGTGCCGTGGCGTGAAGTGTTGCCAGGGTAGAATCAATTCACCACAATTCCCCGGCCTACTCACTCGTCCTTCTCACGACTTACAGACTAAACATACTCCGCGAGGAGGTTTAGTAGGCTGTTCCATGATGCTGTGCCAAATAAACAGCTGACTATCGATATCTTTAACTCTCTAGAGTCGCTTGACTGATCTCTTAGATTAATATCACGACGGATGGTTTGTAATTATTGGGTTGTATCGTGAAACAAATCAACACAAAACGAGAAAAACACACACTTTTCTATAAAGAGTTATTTCGAATCATTTCACAACAGTGAACACTGATGTCTGCTGTATCTCGCTTCATAGGCGCGTGCGCACCGATATAGTTGGTCGGTTTCGACCTTTGGTTGGTTCTTACATGCAGATTTTTTTTTTGCGAAGCAGCGCGGACAAAGCTGAGATCGTTCCTGCCAGTGCAGAGCGATCAACGCCGTTGTCGGTGATTCCTTGTGATTGGTTCAGAGCTCGTCACGTGATCCGGTTTCTGCCTTGCCCTTGTTTCTCAAGAGGACGCGTGAAACCAAGTAAAGTGCATTCAAACTGACAGGACTGTGCGTCGGTTGTGGCGACACGGTCCTATCGGTGTGAATCCACCTTAACTCTACTTCAGCCGACACGGGAGTTCATTGCCTCCTCGACAATCCTACCGGCGGCTAATTTCGAGACAATGTAGAGGATATATGGACCAATTGGAGGAGACAATGAGACGTTGAGACACTTGCCGGAACATTGCGTCCAGGTCAGACCAGTTCTCTCTCAAAATGGCCGCCATTCTCTGTAGGCATGCGTAACCTGACTTACTTACAAAATAGCCTTCTCTGACATATAGGAAAACCTAACAGATCTACTTTCATGTAACCATACGCCAAACCATATGTTGAGCAGTTGTCACGGCTGGCGGTTAAAACTTTCACAATAAATAAACAATTTGTTTTTAATAGGTGACCTGGTGGTCTAGGGGGGTAAGATGTCAGGTTTCTGTGCCGGGGGTGCGGGGTTCAATCCTCGGTCCCGGCACAGATTTATCTGATTACCAAACCCTTCCTTCCCCTCTGACAAGACATCTTGTGAATGTGGGGAATGCCAGGCCTCCACCGTGGTTCGGATTCCACGTTAAACTGTAGGTCCTCCATTTCATCTCACAATCACCCTACCATTACACATTAGCGTAAGTGTGTATAACCCGAACGGGTAGTAAGACGCGGTGATAATAATAATAATAATAATACTGTTTTTAATTATTTGTTTTCTTTTAATCGTTTTTACATTATTTAAATATGAAATGAACAGTTGGGATGTTTCTGTTCTTTGTGGTGGCAGTGCCAGTGGTTCACCGAGAAATAACTGACCTTACCAACGAGAGCTTCTAAAAGGCTGCGTTTACATCATAAATAAAGATGGTGGGGCAAACAAGATGAAAACAGTTGATGACGTCAATACAACCCGTATTTGTGAGCATGTGTTTACAAAATATAATACTTTTAGAGATGTTGTATGGCTTTTTCTCTAAAATAATAATAATAATAATAATAATGTTCGGGTTATACGCACTCACACTAATGTGTAATGGTAGGGTGATTGCGAGATGAAATGGAGGACCTACAGTTTAACGTGGAATCCGAACCACGGTGGAGGCCTGGCATTCCCCACATTCACAAGATGTCTTGTCAGAGGTGAAGGAAGGGTTTGGTAATCAGATAAATCTGTGCCGGGACCGAGGATTGAACCCCGGACCCTTAGACCGCCGGGTCACCCTAATAGTTATATTAATATGTTTTGTTCGTTCAATTATTCATGAATACATTTCAAGAATTATTAGAAGTTTTTGGGAACTCTTTTGTTTAACTAAATAGTTTTAAAAAGCAAATACAGATTATTTCTACAAGGGCTGACTTTCAATCGATGTTTGTAACGAAGAATATATTTTTAGGCTCTCCAAAAAGGATATTGAAGCGGCCGGACAGTGTCAGCTGCATTGTACTACCCAGTCTACCTCTCTATCTGCCCACCTGATGGCAGCACCTGTATTTCCATCTAACAGTGGCGTGTTCTCAGGGGTTTAAGGTGGAGGGGAAGCGAGTTTTAATATACAAACTTTTGTTTCTAGCCAAATATATTCCCCAATTTTCCTACGAATGGAAAAATCTGAGAGCTAGAAGTTTTATTTTGATTAGCACTGCGTCTTACTACCCGTTCGGGTTATACGCTTTAAGTACTAATTACTCTAATAGATTAGGAATTGGGAAGGTTGAATTAGAGGAAGTGAACCCTCATTAGCGTGGAGGGAGAGTGGAAAACCATTTAGAAAAAACACACCCAGTTCACCCGACCGAGATTCGAACCTCGATCTCCCCGTCCTCAGCAGTCGAGCTTCAACTAGAGAAGCGCGTTAGCCGACTACGTCACCGAGGCGGGTCCTTACTGACCGTTTAATCTACATGCATATGTATTAATTGTACTAATGTGTTAAGGATGATGAAGTTGCATTCATAGAAGGTGCATCCGCATTTGCTTGGAAAAATATTTAGGAACAATCGCCCTCAAAACACCCAACCAGGATCCTAAAGCCCCAATATCCCCGTCATCGTCAGTGTGGTCTATTACGAGAGTGTGACGTCTTAGACTCGAGGTGTGAGCATTTACTCACAGAAGGGCTAAAATACCCCTCGAGCGCGTGAACCTCTTTACTTGACACCAGCACGTGAGTTTTTGGACACCCTGTCGTTAAACGGCTTGATTGAAGGCTAATAAATACAGAACACAAACCCTAGATCGCTTAACATCGATTGTGCGTGGTCTTCTATTTAATTTTTATTTAAAATTCATTAGAAAAAAATTAATAAACGCAAATGACTAATATATTAAATAACCAAGCAGTTATATTCGTTAGTTACGGTCATAACTGCGTCTAAATAAAAAGGCAGTATTTTTACAGATTTTATAGCAACTTTTTTTTTTTTGTAAAAATAAATCTGGCATTGTTCCAATAGAAGCAAAGAGTTTAATTTTCTTCATATGATGACCTCAACAGTTGTTGGAATTTAATAGAAAGCCACTTTGCTCGCGACAGATATTCGACAACTGTTGATATCGCCATGTGAAGAAAATTATATCATATGTTTCTACTGGAACAATATTTTTTATTTAAAACACTCGTATGATGAAAACATGCGTGTCGTAGTCCAAGTCACAAGAGTATGGGGAAAATGTTCCGTCGTTTGACCAATGTGTGGACTTGTGCCCTTGTCGTCCCAGACATCGTGTCCTCAAAGAACCAGAAGCAGCGGGAGGTGTTTTTGGAAGGACACAACTTCATCAGGACCTGGCGAAAACTCTTCAGCGGTAATAATAGGGTAAAGAAAGTCATCCAGTTTAAGGGCGAGGAGAAGAAAAAAAACCCAACAAAACATGACAGTGAAATCGAAAATAAAGAGGGCATAT
>CABFVX010010363.1:3753-14428 GCA_902151425.1 Timema shepardi | reverse complement strand
TCCATTTCATCTCACAATCACCCTACCATTACACATTAGCGTAAGTGCGTGTAACCCGAACGGGTAGTAAGACGCGGTGCTAACAATAATAATAATAATAATATAGTGCTGGCCACAGTAAACCTAGTTAACGTAGTAAAATAAATAAAAATAATCCTTCATGTGACCTTCTCTATTACAATTATTATCGTCATTAAATATATAAACGAAGGAACTTGAGAACTTTACTGGACATTTGATGAACGTTAACTCTTGGAGATCATTTTATTTCAGGAGAATCTCAATAAGTGCGTATTTTGGAGGTTAAACTTGAAAGAGTTCGCTATTTTTTAAGTAATTTCCTAGCGTTTAGACTTAATAACAAGAAAATAATAAAATTGACATAAAAAAAAGAGGTTGGAAGGTGGTTTAAAGTACAATTTTATTTTTAAATCAGAAAATACACATATATTAGATAAGTTTGTATCGAGTTTTTGTTAAGTTTGGTTCACTTGTTTTGATTAAAGAACGATTTAAATTTTGATTACAAAATTTATTTTAAAAAAAAAATCAATGTTTACCTGTTGTAGTTATTTAACAAAACGAGCATTAGTTGTGATATTTAAATGTAAAATCCATTTTAAAGAGAACAATAACAAAACTATTGACTAATAATTGGTGCTATTTTGCGGTTAAATTACCAAAATGTGCTTAGTATTAATTCTTATAATTCTAAAAGTCTACATTTTAAAAGGGATCAGGTTAAAGCCAATTTATATTATTTATAAAACAATTATACTAACTAAATTATTAATATTAAATCATGATCAACTAACTATGATTTGTGTGAGGACTACCATATCAACATATCAACATATCAACATTGCTTCCTCAACATCATTTTGTTGATCACAAGACTTTCATCACGAGGGGAAAATAAATTACCGTATTTAACTCTGGTTTTGTTAATAGCTGACAAACATGCTGTCGGATCATTGATAAAATTGTTGACATGTCTAATGCTGACAAACATGGTGTTGTATCATTGATAAAATTGGCATTGGTGACTTGTCTACATGCTCACAAACATGTTGTTGGCTCGCTGGTAAACCTGTCCCTTGACATCGGGGAAGTACCTGAGCATGTAATACCACGAGTCCAGATTTAAAGATAGGATGTCCACGACAACGGACTTTGCCCTGAACGAGAAATGATGAGGTAGCCCGTGGTACAGGCCCTGCGCCACTCCGAACATGTCCCCGGGCTTGAGGACGACGTGAATGGTCTCGGTCAGATTACTGTGCACCGTCAGGATCTCCACCTCGCCCCGGTGGATGAAGTACATGTTCTGGTCCGTGTCGCCGTGCTGCACGATGTAGTTCCCCTTGAAGAACATGTAGCGCTTCAGTCTGACCGTAATCTGTCTCAGGAAGTCCTCGTCGGTGCCGTGGAAGATGAAGGAGTTCCGCAGGTGATGGCCGTACATGGCGTTCATCAAGTTGCACCTCAGGACAAACGGCGCCCGCAAGACGAACCTCGGCATCTGCTTCCCCCGGCCGTACCTCCACAGCAGCCGGACATAGTTCCACATCTTCTCCATCGGGTGGTCGCTCAGACCCTGGTTCTTGAGGAAGTCCCTCAGCTCCGAGATGTCGTACTCGTAGTTGACGAGCGTGGAGGAGTACGAGTTGAAGACGGAGGTGATGTCGCCTATGAACACCGCGATGGCGAACTTGCTGACTATCATCATGGAGACGACTAGCAGGAGCTCGAACGAGCTGTGGGCGACGACGTCTCCAAAAGCAGTGGTGGTGAAGAGCGTCGCGACGAAGTAGACGGTGAGTATGTATGAATCCATCGGAGTGGCGTCGATAGCGAGCTCTGCGTGGTACGTCCAGGAGTACTCCAAGCATTCCGCCATCGGACAGACGATCATGTACATAGCACAGGAGAACAGGTGAGCCAGCATCGTGAGCCAGATGACGATCGTGCTGGACTTGAGGTACAGTCTGTTCACACTTAGGATGTTGGAGCGAGCCTCGTAGAAATGAAATATATACTTGAAACGCAATAAGTGAAGTAGTCTTAGCCAAGAAAGTGTGTAGCTTCTACGGCCATAAGGAGCGCAATACGCCAAGACAGATACAGGGACGTTGGCTATCACATCTAGAAGCACTCTGTATCGTCTACTAAAGTATCTTCTTCTAATCTTTTTAAGATCTACAACGTATTCCCCGTACTTATCTAGATATGCTTCGTGTAGCTCAAGAAATATCTTGAGGTAAAAGATAACATCTATGCTAAATCCTATGACCACAAGGGACAGTGAATGGTCTTGGAAAACGAAACAATATGACACCAGCCAACAGTTGATGTACGACGCAAACAGGACAATGTAGGACAAGATGCTGAAGATGACAGAATCGGGCAGTATCGCGAACTGCAACCACCCTCTGGGATGGAACAATGTCGCCGATGTAGCTGTGGTCCGGACAGTTCCCATGGTTGTCATGGTCACGTTAGTTCTGACAGTAGCAGCGCTCGTAGTCTTATAGACCGAGCCAAGTCTATCGCCTGAAATGTTTGAGTCCTCAACTTGTATTGAGATGTCAGAAGAGTCAACGCCAGAGATCGTAGCCGGCACGATAAAGTCTTTGGACGTTTTTAAAACGGTTTCTATTTTCCTGCTGACGATCGGGTATTGTTTCACAATGTTGTAGAACACCTCGCTCTTGATGACGAGGACGTCCAGGTTACGAGAAGCCAGGATGGTGACCGAGCAGCTCGCGGCGCTCGCACTGAAGATGTTGCCGAAGATACCCCCGGCACCCATGCAGGCCAACATCTCGTTGTACGAGGAGTGCACCTCCACCTTACCCCTGTGGATGATGAACAGGTCTGACTGGACGTCATTGCTGCGGATGATCGTCTCACCGCGGAGAAAGTATTCCTCCCTCATCTCGGTCCCCACGATCCTGAAGAATGCACTGTCGACATTCTCGAACAATGGCACCTCCCCGAGGGTCCGCTCGTACAGCAGCAGCACCGTGTCCTCCTTGAGGGCGGTGTGGAGTTTGCCGGCCAGAAGGTTCGCCTCTATCCCCGCCGTCCGCTTCCACTCGTACTCAAAGTGCTCAACGACTCTCTTCTCTAGGTCACGGTCGACTGATTCCTGCTTCATGAAGTCCCTGAGCTCCGTCATCATCTCCTGGTAGCTCGACAGAGTGTTGTGTATGCTGGCAGTGGTGCACGCGATGTTGGCGGACATGTAGCCAAACAGGAGAGTCCCCACGATCATCATCACCATAGTGACGATCATCTCCAAACGTTCTTGCGCCGATACGTCTCCGAACCCTATCCCGAGTAACGACCCCGCTGACCAGTAGAAAGCAACCATGTATATCTCCCTCGGGTCAGAGAGACCCTTGTAGTGAGACTCGTCGAGCCACGAACCGGGCTTGCATATCATGATGCCGTACTTGGAGGAATCTACTTGTATGTGGATGTGGCCGTAGTCAGTGTCAAGTTCTTGATCGTCTTCGTTGATCTCGTTGTCCTTCAGCTGCTGATACGAGAGGAACTCGCAGTCGACAGAGACCAGGAGACTCGTGCAGGTGTTGATGAGTACTATGGTGAGGATTACGTACTTGAAGACACGGACGATGTCGGCCTTCTGCAGGATGTTACCCTCGAGGTACTGGACGCCTAGAGGGAGACGATACAGCTGTAGGACAACGTTTAGGTGTGCCACGTTCTGAAAAGTGTTAGCCGGGCTTTCATCATCGTCGTCCTCTGCACTCTGAAGGCTGTATATCACGTAGCTAAACGGGAAGCAGGCCAGCAAGTCTATAACAAAGTTGTGCTGGAGGTAATGTTTGGCCGTGTAGAGGGGATGTGTGACCAAAACTCCCATTTCATTGAAGTAGCCGACGTGCATACAAACATATAGGTCTACGTATGCGATTACGTCCAGTAGCGTGACTAGTCCGTCAATGTTTAGATCAAAGGGCATAATGCTTTGATGGAACGGTTGGATGAATCCAACTACGATGGCCGCGATTGTACGCACGATACAGTAAACCTTTATAAAGTTGCCGTTTGGTGACACGCAATAAGGCAACAGCAGGAACTTTATGAACCTCCATTTCCTCAAGGAATCAAAAGGAGAATAATATTCCTCCCCATTCTCCCGACACTTATTTCGCACGTCAACAAATGAATCTTCAAAAACGGAGCTGATGTTATACTTAAAATTATGAAAATTGAAACCCTTTCTCCAATTTAATTTGTTTTTTTCAGGAAAATACGGCTTTTTACGGTCATAAAACTTGTTGAACTTAGAATTTTTGACAATTTCTTTTATATTGAAAATATTCATGACACTTTCGTTTTCGTTGAGAATGTGAGGGAACATGGATATTACCTGCGCGTAAGAGGCGTAGTCGATAGATATGACCTTGCAGTGAGTCACTGTGCGGACAGTCACGAGGCTAGGAATGCCGTGGAGCATCTCTATGTCCCCAAAGTGGCTGTTGGGGCCCACCAAAGATTCGGTCGAGCCGGTATTGCCGGAAAAAATCTCACAAAACCCCTCCTGTACGACGTACATCTCTCGACTCAGCCCTCCCGCGTAGGTGATGATCTCATTGGGCGGCAAGACTAGCACGCGCGCGCTCGTGGCAACGAGTTGAACAAAGTCCGCGTTGACGTGTTGGAACAGAGGCACGCTCTGCAAGGTCACGATGCACTCCTGCGCCAACACCTGTCGCTGGATCTCATAGGAAGCGTCAGCGAGGAGGGGGTGGTCCTGGACCACAGACACCCCTCCATTGTAGTTCCACTGCAGCTGGTAGTAGTTCAGGACCCGATCCATGATCGCAGAACCCAGAGAGTTGCCCTCCATGAATCTCTTGATGGCCACGACGATGGAATGATACTCTTCCCGGGTGCGGCTGATGTGAGTGAACGTGGCTGAAAACTCGGCTATGCAGTATCCGAACAAAAGTACGCCCAATACGATGTAAAAACAGGTGAAACAGACGTCTGGGTTGCTCTCTGGGAGAAAATCCCCAAGGCCCACCCCTGAGAGCAGAGAGAGGGCGAAATATATCGAGACCACACAAGGGCTGACGTAGGCCGGGCTCTTGTCCCGGTTGTCTATCTCAAGGTCCATGTTGGCGGCGAACCAGCTTTCCTGATCGCAGTAGCCGTAGAAGCAAGCCTCCATGTACAGCAGAACTCCAGCCCAATGAGCGCATAGAGCAAAAAACAGTATATATTTTATTATTCTCATGAATACCAGACTAGCCCACAAGTCTTTTTCGTGGTTGTAGAAGAAGGCGGGAATCCTCCAGGACTTTAAGAGTCTGTTCAACTTGAGCACCCAATATATCCGCTCACCCCTCTTCACTGGTGTGATCATATAGGCCATCACTTCTATCGGGAAGATAGCAAACACGTCTAGATACAGTCCAGGAGAATTCAGCCGGTAGTCAATAATGTGCATTGGGTTGGTGATGAACGACTCCTTTTTCTCGACCGCCGTCGTGCACTGTACAAATATATCAACCACAAAAAGCACGTCAACCAATATAGAAGTGTTACTGAGCCACTCGGGAAACTTTCGTTCGAATGCACAATAGTACGGGTACGCGATGGAAATGAACAGTATAGTTACAAACATGACGTATTCCCAAACAACCAAGATCTGCGCATTGTGGTGTATTATCCACGGTAAGGTTTTAGTTAGATAAGTGGTTTGGTACTCCCTATTGGAATTTTTACCGGCAATGACGTAAAGATATCTGTACGGACTAGTGTCGGATATAATTGGATTGAACTCAACATGGCCGTCTCTATCGTCCTCGAGCAATCCTTGAGACTTCCTTAAATTGTTCTTTAGGTTTTTAATTGGCGTAACTTCCCTAGTTTGAGACACAAACAAACTAATCGATACCTCATTTTTGTTAGTGCTGACCTCCTTGTCGTATGCAGAAACATATCTGAATTTGATTAGTTCACGAATATTTTTATGTATTTCAGGATAGTCGGCCATCATCCTGAGGAAGTCGACCTTGTAGAGCACCTGCAGCTCTGTGTAGGTGGCGGCGCGGACGGACGACTTGGCCGGGAGCGTCAATCCTAGAGCCACCTCACCGAGACACGTGCCAGTCGTGAGAGAAATGATGGGGCTCTCACCATCTTCATCGGACAGGACTTCTAGAACTCCGGAGGAGATGCACACCATCTTGGGCTTGGCCACATCTTGGTAATAGACCGTCTCCCCGGGGAGATAGAACTCGTTCTTCATGTAGAGAGACAGCCTCCTCAGGAAGGATTCATCCCGACCACAGAAGATTAGGGAGCCGACAAACCTCGCGATGTTGATATCGAAGAACACTTCCATCTGCAAAGGGAGGGGCAGTAAGTCCACCTCTGTGGCAGATTTTATTCCTTTTTTCTTCTTCCACATGACCTCGTAATATTTGAGGATTTCCCTCCGTGGCCCAAGGTCCATCTTGATATCAGTAAGATAATTGTTGATGGCGTGCAGCTTCTCCGAGAAGAGCGCCCGCCTGCGGGTCTTGTTGACGAGATGAGAGGTGAGTGAGCCCACATACACCCCTATGATGAGGGCGAACCCGGCCCACATGGCCACGATGCACGTCAGCATCTCGTAGCGGTTCGTCGCGTGCAGGTCCCCCAGTCCGCAGTTGGCGATGGTCACCAGAGAGAAGTAGAAGCAGACGAAGTACCACTGCGCGGCCGTCTTGATGCTCAGCGTGAAGGAGCCGACGATGTAGATCCAGCTGTCGAGCTGAGAGAGCTGTTCGTCCAGACCGGCCAGACGGTGACAGTCATTCTTGCAGCCCAGCGAGAACCACACGCAGGTCACCATGTGCACGACTACTGACAGATACAGGAAGTACTTGGCCAGGAATATCTTCCAGTGACTGCTCCCGGCGTTTCGCCCCCACTGCTGGAAGTACACTACAATCCTATAGCCTCTGACAAAAGTGATTGACCTGAGCAAGTACAAGACGCTGATACTTGCGTCCCTCCTGACGGCGAAGTAGTAGGATTGCTCGAGAGGAAGCAGAGTGAAGACGTCAGTGAATACCGCCAGCCTGGACCTCTTCGAGAAACTCATTTTGTCCTGAATGGGTTTCAGGAAACCAGGAGTCACCGTCAACACCAGGTCGGCGAGGTACACCAAGTCCGTGAAGTACATCTCCGTGAAGAGTCTAGGAGGAGGCCTGTCGAGGACGAAGTGGTTCACGTAGGAGATGTAGAAGTAGTTGACGAGGATGGTGGCCGCGACGAACAGCTGCCAGGGGAGGAGATCGACCACCTGGAACAGACGCACCAGGACCTCGTCCCAGTCGTGCTCCGCGAAGGATCGCAGCATGACGTGTGTGTCGGGAGTCGTCTTTTCGTCGACCTCGTCGGGCTCCGCGAACAAGGAGGACCAGTTTGTGTCGGTCGGAGAGATACCGCTGAGACCCACGGGGAACCGATAGGACGAGGACTGATCGGACATGTGGCTGTATTTGTGGGTGTCCTCAGACATGGCGTCATCGTACGACGTCATAGCTGTGAAGATACGTAAATAATTTGTAGGAGGAATCTAGTTGGAAACACAGTATCTGACAGTTAGCAAAGTTACTAGATCTACTTTCGCATATTCATGCGTCAAGTCCTATTGTGATCTGCAGCTATTATTTTTAATAAATATTATCAACACTCACAAAATAATATTAATTACATAGTAAAATTGTATCAATGTTGACCACAAAACAAGATTGTGTTTTCTAAGCCCTTCTTCCTACCAAACCCTATTGCAAGGTACAAAGCCACAGGAGGGAGAATCTTACTCTATAGCAGATGTAGCTCACTCGTCTATAGCAGATGTAGCTCACTCGTCTATAGCAGATGTAGCTCACTCGTCTATAGCAGATGTAGCTTACTCGTCTATAGCAGCGACCACTATTCTTCTATATTTATGAAACTAATAAAAAGCACGGCAAATTGAGTACAGGAATAAAATAAGGCATTGCCATTAATTGTTTGTTGACATCAGCAAAGAGAAATAAAACTATTTGTTTTTTGGTGTTTTTACCCCGAAGGACGATAATGCCAGACAATGCTTTATCAATCAAGGGATAAACCGTGTCCTATTATGTAGAAATTTAAGGTTTGTTTCAATATTTAATCCATTACCCACCAAGTGTCGCGCCTGTTTTATTTTTATTTTATAGTTAATAAGAGACAACATTATTTCTAATAATATTCTAACCGGAAATGACGTATCGCAACGACCCTCTTCAAATTGAATAACAGTCATGTTTAGGGACAGCGTTGGGAAAAAAAGGATGAAGCATGATTTGTAGGAAACCTTCTTTGTATTAACTTTAGACCGTGTAGGTTTATGTGTGTATGTCATTGACTAGGGTGGGCCTTGGTCGAGGTATTGCTACTTACTATTTCTATGCAAGGTCTATAAACAGAGGTGATCAACCCGCGGCCCGCGTCCTACCAGTGGCACACCAAGACGTTTTAAGTGGAACGTCTATAAATCACCGCAAATCAAAAACTATAACAATATCACATCATTACACCGGTAAACAAACAAATCATATAATTAGGCCACGTTAGTAAATTGCTTTTACTGAGCGATAATAATCTTTATTGGAATAATTTCCTCCAGAGGTGAAGTAAAGGCCGGTAGTCCCCCATGTAGATTGTGGCAGGTATGAGATACCTGGAAGGTATGAGAAAGTACTTTTCCGGCAAAATGTGTAGGTTCCAAAACTTTTGCCTTAGACCGGCTCTGTTTCAGTCCTGTTTTAAATGGCTATTATTATTTTTTTAATATATAATATAGGAATGTCTCTTGTAAAAAGTTAAAAATCGTTATAAATGTACGTTCAACGCTGGATTCAAAATAACTCACTCTAGTCTTGATCAAGGTTGAGTTGAATAATACTTTTTAACATCCGAGCTCCGACCCGTCGTCTGTTCCGTTTTCAGTCTAGTATGGGAGGGGTAGTTTGAACGGTTCCCTGCTACTCACCCCCTTCCAAGTGGAGACAGTTTTAAAATGTGTGGGTGACCTGGTGGTCTAGGAGTAGGGTGTCAGACTTCTGTACTGGCGGCCGGGGTTCAATCCTCGGTCCCGGCACAGATTTATCCGATTACCAAACCCTTCCTTCACCTCTGACAAGACATCTTGTGNTTGAGTTGAATAATACTTTTTAACATCCGAGCTCCGACCCGTCGTCTGTTCCGTTTTCAGTCTAGTATGGGAGGGGTAGTTTGAACGGTTCCCTGCTACTCACCCCCTTCCAAGTGGAGACAGTTTTAAAATGTGTGGGTGACCTGGTGGTCTAGGAGTAGGGTGTCAGACTTCTGTACTGGCGGCCGGGGTTCAATCCTCGGTCCCGGCACAGATTTATCCGATTACCAAACCCTTCCTTCACCTCTGACAAGACATCTTGTGAATGTGGGGAATGCCAGGCCTCCACCGTGGTTCGGATCCCACGTTAAACTGTAGGTCCTCCATTTCATCTCACAATCACCCTACCATTACACATTAGCGTAAGTGCGTATAACCAGAACGGGTAGTAAGACGCGGTGCTAATAATAATAAAACGTGTCACCAAAGACAGCACGGTGAGTGCGAGGGTGATCCAGCCCGACATCCTGAGATGCTGGCCTTGAACCCTGGGACAATGGCAGGTATGTAATACAGGGGAACAATGGCGAGCCCGCCCACTGGGACCCTCTCACGTCACACACACTGACGATCATCAGAGAGACTTGTAACCGAGTAATGGCGGCAATTGTCGCACGATACTCGCGATCAGTGTTTGTAGATCGCTAGGGACGCTAACAGATTGAAACCGTTTTTATAAAATGGGTAGTATTTGTAAATATTACAAACTTTATGCACGTTTTGAAACAATCCGTGATATTTTGTAAGATCTGCGTGCTGAAAGGGTGAGAAGGAAACCACGAATCCAGAGGAATGGCGGGAAACTGTCAGGGATAATAATAGAAACTATGAAACTAGCAGTAGTGGAGGTCTTTACAAAGAGAGTAGGAAGAAACTAGGAGTAGTGGAGGTCTTTACAAAGAGAGTAGGAAGAAACTGTGGTTTAACAACGAATGTTCTGCACCACCCACCTTAGATATGAGAGCGGATACCAGAGTTAGACAGGATACACCCCCAGAGTTAGACAAGATACGCCCCCAGAGTTAGACTAGTAATCAACACGTTGACAATGACACAAGACCTCCAGAAGCCGTGGTTCCACCCGACCTCGAGGTTTGTCTTCAAACGGGCCAGGGACATTCTCTCTCTCTCTCTCTCTCTCAATTGTAATGTGTATCTGTCGGGGCCGAGAGCTCTAAGGTGTCTGTCTACTGTAATTATTATGATTAGTTGGTTGGAGCCACGCGGGCTATTAACAATCTCTGATAGCACCGGGACCACTTGTCACCAGAATCAACACTTTCAACCAACCTACATTCTGTGTCCTCCTTGCAGATCGCCGGGACAAGGCCGCCACTGTCAACTAAAACCACCACTCAAAACAAATGACAAAAATATATCCCACCGGCACCCAACTGGAGGCCTCAGAAATGCCGCGCCAAAAGTCCTCTGAAGGCGAGTGTCCTCATATCCTAAGCCCCC
>CABFVX010010362.1:0-14432 GCA_902151425.1 Timema shepardi | reverse complement strand
AGGTCCTCCATTTCATCTCACAATCACCCTACCATTACACATTAGCGTAAGTGCGTATAACCTGAACGGGTAGTAAGACGTGGTGTTAATAATAATAATAATAATAATAATAATAATATCTTTTCTGGCTGTCAAATAAGGAGGGCCTTTTCTATTAAAATGGAATTATATACCTTGTTCATGTTAGGAAGGATGATCTGATAGGCCTTTTTATTTGACGGTAGGGATGAGGAAGGTTATATTTATATGAAGTGTACCCGAATTAGCGTTGCAAACCATTTTGGGAAAGCCACCTTCAATACACCCGACCGAGATTCAAACCTCCATCTCCTCGTCATCGGCAGTCTAGTCTAATGCGAGAGTAGCGCCTTAGTCAATACGGCCACTGAAGCGCGAATGGAATATATCCGCCCCAGCCTATCAGATCGCTAAGCCCCTTAATTACTGTGGTCTCTCCCAGGATCTAAGCCGGTAACAGGATGTCACACACGGGGCTATCAACATTTTGAAATCGTGTCACGCGCGTAACAGAAAGAGGGGATAGGAAGGGGAGTGAGAGGGGTAGGTTTGCGGTAGAATCCATCTCAGGTGAGGCGAAGCGTGTGAAGTAGAATAACAGAGGGAAACGGTAGTCGCAACATAAAGCCAACAAGGTATATACAGTAGCCCCATGGCTTCTTTGGTGCTGAGTGACAGCTCACAGCTGACAGCTAAAAGCTTTGAAAAGTTACCAGACCAAATTATGTATCCCTACACCGAACCATATGATCTGCAAAAATATGTGTTTAGCAGCTGTCACTTCTGACAGTCAAAATTTAGGTATATTACCTACATTTTGACTGTTTGAAGTCAGATGTGAGCTGGTAGTCAGCACCAAAGAAGCCATGGGGCTACTGTATCTACAATGGAGTCACGTCAAGACAGTACCCACGATTTGGTGAGATTACGCTAATGACGCGTACACAATTTTCTTTTTCTCTTTTAAATTCTTTGCCCTTAAGGCTGCTGATTTCGACGAAAAATATTTTATAAATCTGTAAGCAGATAATCTAACAAAATAATAGTACTTCACCACCAGCTGAATTGGTTAAAATAATATTGTTACTAATGATTTTGTTTCACACAGATGCGCGCGCGCACGCACACACACACACACACACATACACACACATATCTCTCCATACGTCCCCTAACTTCGATGACAGATACTTTACCCTGATTTTGGTGGGAATCCCGTTCTAATAGGCCTTATTTTGTACCACACACACTAGACTGTCTACAGAGAAGTTCCTAAACTTTTTGAACCGAAAGAACCCTTGCAACATAAAAAAAAAACCAATTCTGGAGCCCTCATAGAAATGTTGACACTAATATTACGAAAATGTAAATAACGACATTTAAACTTCACAAGTAATAATAATAATATTGCATGTCTGGGCTACTACATCACTCGTAGCCCAGTTTGTGGAAAGGTCAGGCAGTACGAATGTACCGTTTCCCAGGGAACGCCCGAATTTACTAATCGTACATTCTTTCCGTGGAGACAATTTCCATGTCCCGATGAGATGAGACTATGATATAGTGAGTAAAAGGGTGTGGAGCCAGTGGAAGCCCTTAATCCTAATTTAAGCCTAATTAACCAGGTCCATATGAGCTTTGGGGAAAAAAAACCAAGCTATCAGCAGGGCATCTAACTCAGTACCCCTAAACTCGTAGTTAGGTGCACTGACCCCTACACTACGAGGTTGGTTAAATTCACCTCGCATGATCTTGCTTCGGCTATGGAAAATGTGCTTTATTCGTGTTTGAAAAAAAAATGGCAATCTTAATTACTTTATTGTGTGAAAAACAAATTAAGAATATTATAAAACTACCCCATGGAGCCTACGATAACTTTGACGGAGCCTAAGGTCTACGTGGAGCACAGTTTTACAAACGCTGGCTTTGGGCACAAAGGTTTCTAGGGGCGCATTCCAACGAATTTTTATTTTAATAATAATTTAGATTAAATAGCTTAGCAGTTATTTCTATAAAAATAAATAACATTATGAAAATATTTAACCTTATATAAAGAAGCCCGTTTATATATATTTTTAAATTAATTAACAACATAATTAGGTGTTTTTTTGTCTATGACATTCGGCATTGTTTTGGCAGTGCCATCACTTCCATATTTAATTAAAAAATTTAGAAAATATTAAGAGAAAAGGAGAAGAGGAGGTATGATATATATATTTGTTTATGAATTGATTAAACGGGAGGTGATGGGGACATTTTCTTTTGTTTGGTATTTTGGCGCCCTATTATTTTTATTTTGAGCCACGTAGAAGGTGCGAATACAACTGAGTGCTAATTTTAAGCCTCACCTTGGGCTCATAAAATCACTGCACCGGCCCTATTCTAGTATTTTGGTAGGATAAAAGACCTTTCAGAATATACTTCCTACTGCCATTCTGTAAGGCTTTTTATCCTAATAAAATTATAATAAACAGTAGGATTCTCGTAACATTTATGGCCTTATAAAAACGGACTTCCTACTTATACCAAGGTGTATACCAGTAGCCGACGTAAAAAAAAAAACACCTGAGGGTCAATAAACCTTGTTAAAACGTTTTAATTTAAAACAATTCGCAACGTTTCCTACCTGAACAATAACGGTTGTGTTGATTGGTGATCAGAATACAAGCAACAGCTCCATAGCTTACCTGCGGGACACAAAGGAAAATAATTATAAATAAATATCACAATAATTATAATGAAGGAACAGTACAATGGAGGGGAATTATTTAGTAAAAATAACTAAACTTTGTAAAATAATTCCACAACTACGAATACTTTGTTAAGATTGTTGAAATAATATCAAGATTTTAATTTTAAAAAGTAAGTTAATTTCTTATCCATATTAATTAAATAGTTTGTCTGTCATGAGCGTTGAGCGATATCTACCGCACGCAAAGGGCTCACATTTTAAAATTAGTAGCCCCTGTGCACGAACATGTGTACCTTGAAGCCGGAATTTTACAACTTTTATTAGATATGCCCTTTTTACCCATCTTTAAACTTTTAAAAAAATATATTGGATTCATAATTTGTTTACTCTGTTTAAGCGTTATGACCTTTTTGCACCTTTTACACCTTTTTATCCTAAAATATTTTTCCGGAGCTTAGCTGGGTAAATAATGTAAGAAAGTTTAGAAAGTAAAGACAAAAAGGCCAAAAATTGTAAAAAAAAGGGTAAATGTAAGTCTAATCAAAAAGGGCAAAAATGGCAAATATTGCAAAAATGTCCAAAAACGGAACAAAATGTCAAAAAGGACACAATAAAGCAAAAATGGTAAAATTGATAGATAGAAAGGNAAAAAAAAGCGGCAAAAGGACTAAAAAGGGGCTAAAAATGGTTAAGGGGTAAAATTGATTAAAGGGGTAAAAAGTGTGAAGGGTAAACAGGATAAAGGGTTTAAAAGGGTTTAAAAGGGTAAAGAGGTTAAACAAGTATAAAATGACAAAATGGGTAAAATGGGCAATAAGGGTAAAGGGAGTTAAAAAAGGTGAATGCGGTAGAAAATTCTAAAATAATTTTCATTGGACTTATCCACAGACCTTTAACAAATTATTTATCATCACTAGTTTATACTTTCATTTTTATTAACACCAACATTAAGAGTCCAATGTATTGTGTATACATAGATGCGTTATAACATCTTCAAAAGACAGGTCAGCTTTAAAACAAGTTCAGGTTAAATATATATTTTGACACTGTATTAGTCAGCCTACTCTCGCGTTTTGTATCACAATAAAACCAATAAAGGATTAATATTTGAACATAATTTAGGATTTGGTCACTTTTTTTTGTAGTTAATTTTATATACTTAAAATAACAAAGCTATTTTATAAACTTCCCGTGCGAAAAACAGATACACTAGCTAGTGTATATATTTGGATAGTAATAAAAACTCAATAATTGTCCCTTTTGATTAAATTCAAATATTAGTCTATAATAATAAAGTAACTTACGTAACTTATACTTTTCAGTTGAGTTACTATGCTAACACTCACTGTTTGTACACTAATTTGCTATTTTAAAAATATTAATTCTATTAACATGTTTACCAATTGTATCAAAGTAGAATACATTTAAACTAATAAATGTTGAGAAAATAAACTACACTGTCCATTCATTCATTTTATTAAAGATGCAAAATTATTATTAGTTCCTTCCAAAAGTTGTAAGCTCATGGAACTTGATACTAAGGTTCCAAGAAATTATTCTGATATATTTTTTTAAATTTAATTTTCATTGAACAAGTTAAATTTTTATCATTGAGAAACATGCTTTGAAAAAACAAAAGGCGTAGGTAAAAAATTTCAAGATAAAAAAAGTTAAACATTAATTTTATAAAAACACTTTGTTCGCCGAGTTTTTATTGGATTAAAACTAGTCGAATGAAATGTTTTACACGATGGTTTGGAAGCTTTTATAGGAAAACACGTCAAGCCCTCTTATTAAAATTATTGAATGGAAGCAATGTTATAAAGAGCTGACTCCGACAATGCTTACGGAAATGACGGAAGAAAGGCTTTCATGTCTAGCATTACTATATCTCCATCATGATTTTCCGCCAGAAGTGAACAACAGTTTTTGCAAACAATGGCAATCGCATATTTTAATTTGTTTAAAACTAAAATTTTGTACAAATTATATTTCTAAGCTTGGTATAGTAACAAAGTATTTGTATTAACATTGATATATTTTGTTATTAATAATATAACATTTTATTTATATATATATACTTATTACTTTCGTTGTGACAGTGACTCTTGTTTTATTAACATTACAAATTTTCTAATCCAAATTGTAATTTTTTCTTACAAATTCATTTTTGTTATTGTAATTAATTAAAGCCATTTTTGTAATATAGCAATATTATTACTGATTAAAATATTAAATTTATACTTAACAGGAGTTTAAAAACCCATCTGTCTACTCCCTCCTGCATCCCCCAGCCCAATAACAACCCCTGGACCCTAAATGATTTAAGTACATTAAACCCAGAGTTCTAAAAAAAAATATTTAACACCACGTCTATATACTAATAACATTAATGTGTTAGGGATTAGGAAGGCTATATTTAGAGGAAATGCGCTCGCTTTTGCGTGGAGGGAGAGGGGACATCCATTTAGGGAAAACCACCCTTAGTGCACCCAACCGGGATTGAAATCTGATCTCACCATCTTTGTCAGGTTAGTCTAATACAAGAGTAGCACGTCAGACCATGCAGCCACTGAGGCGGGTATAGAAAGGTTAATAATCTTAAAAGAAAGGGGTATATGTGATTCATAAATCATATTTGTATAATGAAGTCAAATTTATTTATTTTCTGTTGCCTATATGTGGTATATAATTATTTTCTATCTTTGGGGTGTCTTTCTAAAATCACCTACAGCAAATAAATTATGAACACACTTAAACCTAGCGGCTAGACTTTAAGGGTGCTACATTAATGAACAATAAGAAGCACTGCATACGATTAGAAAGACAGGATTATTTATTAAGGGGTTTGACACTTTTTAATAATGTTTTCATCAAAATGTAGGCGAAAGTTCTTACAAGTTAAAAATTTTAAGTTCAAAATGTTTTTAAATGTGTGATAACTTAAATAAAACCCTCTAAAACAATTTCACATTATCTTAAAATGTTCTGTTGTGACACTGTCAAAACATAACTTTATTTGATAGAGGGAAGATTCAGATTTATAACCTTTAGATTTTATCTCAAAAGTACAGATTTACGCGTAAAGGGTCGTTGCATTTTTTTAATGCAACTTTTTTAACTCGTCAGTGACCTGCTGATAATTTTCGCCTACATTTAGTCGAAAATCATATTGAAAATTTCAAACAGCTTCTTAAATAATCGGGGATTTCTAAACGTCTCCAACGCATATCAATATTATATAACTAATTGTTTCACGGGGTCAACATGCTGACATGATGTAAACATCTTCAACCACATCACCCAGGTATCGAAAAGTTCACCCCATAGCTACGCCCACCTTCCTCCCCTCCCATTCCCCCTTAACCAAATTAAATAAGTCTCGTCTTCAGATAGGAGGGCTTTAGTAAGTAAGCCCTTTTTAACCCACCTCGGTGGCGTAGTTGGCTAACGCGCTAGTTGTGTTGAGTTAGACTGCAGAGGATGAGGAGATCGAGGTTAGAATCTCGGTCGGGCGAACTAGGGCTGGTTTTTCCTCAATGGTTTTCCACTTTCCCTCCACGCAAATGCGGGTTTACTTCCCCTAATTCAACTTTCCTAATTCCTAATTCATTAGAGTAGTTAGTACTTAAAGCGTATAAGCCGAACGGGTAGTAAGACGTGGTGCTAAATAAAAAATAAAAAAGTAGCCCCTTTTTGTAAAGAAAGGACAAAGAAGTTCACTATGAGAGAGAGGATTTTTTTTTAAAACTGTTTTATGGGGAAAACAAAAAAGATATAGGTCAGATTCACTTAGCCTGGTTTGCTGACGACAGGAAGAACTGGGTTTGAATCCCAGTCGAAAGTATTGAGTGTGTTTTTATTCCAAATGTTTCTTCAACTCTCTTTTTGTGCAAGTGCTAGTACAGGTGTGTACCCTAAATTCTTACTTATTTCTCCCTACCTCATTAGAGTAAATATGTGTACAGCTTAGATAGACATTGTGGTGAAGAAACTGATGCAAACATAGAATGTGAGTCTAAAGAAATAGTCGACAACTGGTCGATAACGATTATACGTCGATCGTGTAGGCACCTATATAGTCAATAAAAGTCAGTTTTTTAGTCTTTTAGACTCGCATATACTGTATAATAAAAACTTTTAAATACTATATTTGAGTGTGCACAAAATTACCTTGAACAGGCATGGTCGGGTAATGTTATAAGAAGTTTTAGTAATTAAGTATAACGATTTACATTTTATTTTTGACTCTAAAGGTAGGGTAGAAGGGGGCACGAGAATAAACTTTTAAATGAAGAGAAAAAATTTTCATTAAATTTCAGGACATCCTTGACAAATCTTCAAGAAATTTTGAGGTCACCATGTGAGAAAAATTAATTTATACGTTTGTAATGGAGAAATATTTTATTCATTTTGGTAAAAAAAAAAGTTTTAACATAAAAACTGCAAAAACACTGGCTTTTTCTCGGTTACTCTTTCAATCCACCTTAAGGAGTAGGTATAAAATGTATAAATGAACAAAAAAAAGTATGGTGAAGAAACGAGAGGTGATCGCCAGACATTTATTTGATAAGTTTGTAAGTCGATCGGGGAACAAAAAGGGTTGCCGACCTCTGATCTAGGGGAAGTAAAGTCTGAGATTCGAAACCAAACAGGTTGACAAGAGGTGTTTGGTTCTCGTGTGTGGTAAGTAACGATCCATGTGAACTTTTTCTTGTCTCTTCGGTGAGCGATCCAACTTGTGTGTGTGGTGAGAATCCACGTGTCAGCGAAACATGTTAGACGGGATGTTTGTTGGGTGCGAGCTTTAAGGCGGAGGAGTGCATAGTACACCAGAAAAGGTCGATGTTTTTGGTCCAAAGAAATCTAATAATCCTCCAGTAGAAACGTATAGTTCAATTTTATTCACAGGTTGCTATCAACAGTTTAATATCTGTCAAGGATATCATAAAAAAATTAATAACAAATTCTTTCTATTTAAAAAGTTTTTCATCTAATGCCTCTATGCTCATGATAGATATTCAACAGCTGTTGATATCACCATTTGAAGAAAATATAACTATGTTTCTACTAGAGCATATTTTATTTATTTTAGACAAAAAAAATTACTATAAACCTAAAAACACTGGCCTTTTCTCGCGTTTCCTACAGCCCCACCTTAAGGTCTCGGAATAGTCGAGTAGAGGTTCATAGGCGCCAGAAACCAAGCGGGCTTATAATGTTAAGGCGTCCGGCAGAAGGAGAACAGGGGCGGAGGAAAATATAAATGACAATACAATGATTGTGGTTGGTGACCGCCTATTCAATTTCATCATTCGATTCACAAATATCCATTTTAGGCTCCTATACCAGTTATCTTTTGTTTCCTTAGCGTTTAACTCTTAATTATCAAGCGAAGTATATGTACTTTTGGTAGTGGAAAAATAGCCGCCTCGGTGGCGTAGTTGGTTAACGCACTAGTCGTGTTGATCTAGACGGCTGAGGACGGGGAAATCGAGGTTCGAATCTAGGTCGAGTGGACTGGGGGCGGGAGGGGTTCTTAAATAGTTTTCCACTCTCCCTCCACGCAAATGCGGGTTCACTTCTCTAATTCAACCTTCCTAATTCCTAATCCATTAGAGTAATTAGTACTTAAAGCGTATAGTCCAAACGGGTAGTAAGACGCGGTGCTAAATAATAATATTAATAAAAATAGTGGAAAATATCAACTTTTAAACTGTGTCTACATGTCTATAGATGTAGTCTATAGGATAATATAAAATAGCTTTACATGTATTCCAGTAAACACCAAACTTGTGTACCAGTTTTATCGATGATTTAACCTAACACCTGGTTGGGAATATCTCAGCTACCTGTTTCGGTGGCCCCGTGGTCTCAGGCGTCACTCTCGCACTAGACTAGACTGCCGATAACAGCGAGATCAGCGTTCAAACACCATTTGGGTGTGCTGAGGGTCGTTTTTCAAAAAATATTTTTCACTCTCCCTGCACGGAAATGTAATCACACGTCTTCTAAATTCATCCTTCCTCATCCTTAACTCACTAACGTACAGCCTTAACAGATAATAGAACACGGTGATAAGAAAATAATAAAAAAATTCTGCTACCACTTTCAGGTGAAATTCTCGTTTTGTCTATTTAACGTTCTGTATTATATGATGGTTTTGAATTCAGAATAGTTTGGGGGTTTTAAGTTGCGCTGAACCGATCAATGGGTACCAACCAAATATAAAGGTTTACAGAAATAATCCAAAACTATGACTGTATTAAAACCCCGATTGAAAGATGAAACATTATGTTAGGTACTCGTACATTTTAAAATGGCCCCTGGATTCGTGAATAAAGCTCGGGGCCCTTAACAAGGCAAGAATTTGCTCTACTGAGATATCCAGGATTATTTACGTGCTTAGGGTCATTGTTCACTCCACTCATATTTTAAAGCAGAGTCTGTGATGGATGTGTGGAAATCATCGGCTAACAATGAGTTATAATTGCTATCACAACAAACAGCTAACAAGGGATTGATTTCATGCCGCCATTAGTATGATTAGTTGTACAAACATTAAGTGTATAGCAACAAACCCCATTGTTTAAACCCACAAGCGAGCTATAACGACCAACTGGCCGCCGCCAATGGCGATGATAGTGCTAACATTTGAGGATAGAGGGTGTCATGTGGTCAACATAACCTGCCTATCCGGCTGTTGAACTCAGTTTTGTAAGCTACTTCTTTAGTCAAGTAGTTCCCCATTTTTCCTCACGAAGCTGAGTTTGATCCCGTTCCAGAACCTACTGCTCCACGTAAATATTCTGGAAGCACTGGGTATCGAACCAGGGACCTCTGTATCTGTAGCCAGTAACTCTGACCACAAAGGCGATCATCAAATAAGTATAGTAATCCATTTTTAATCGATATTGAAAAAAGTTTGTATTTTATAAAAGTTCCTTCATACCAAAATCAAAATGTAACAAATTAAAGGTACAAGGGAAAAAAAGGGGTATGTCATACTACACACACTTTCCAGGACAACAAATTTTATATCTCAAAATTCATAAGCACCCCATCCAATACTTTATTTTTCAATTAATTTGGATATGACAGATACCGCTTTTAACCAAGATCTAAAGAGTATTAGAAAGAAAGGTTTCATGATTACCTAACAGATGGCAGCACTAGTTAAAATAGGACTTTCCCCTTTTCCTCTTCTAATGTAATGCTTGTCATTGAATTTAATCGTTCGTAATAACTTTTTGATCACTCAAAGAAATTTACTATTCAACTGTCATATTAGTTAATGGATATTACAAATAATATTTTAGTCACTTAAAATAAATAACTAATAAAATAACTACATAATTCGCACTTGATTAAGTATTATTGATTTCATGCCGTAAGTTAAAATATTAATAATGTTGCAAGATAATTTTTATCTAGTTAACCATTGACGATAGTTTCAAAGTTCAACTATCCATAGTAAGACAGACAGAGAAAGTGTGTTTAATCTCGTTAGTGGCAAAGTTATCGATACATGCATTGAAGCACCAATTGTGAATTTTGGCTTCATTCCCTTATGTATTTACAGTTTGCATCAATACAAAATTTGCCCTCGCAAATAGAGTGTGAGGTCATCAGTACAATGAGCTTATATTTACCATTCTATATATGTGGTTTAGTTGATCGTAAATATACTTGCGAACCAGTGTAATCCGCTTTAAATTAATGAAGGTAAGTTTTTTTTATCAGAATATTATTTAAAAAGGTCAAATTTCTGTGTTGAAATTAACTTATATTTTAAAATATTTACCTGTACACAAAATTAGTTTACTTCATCAAGTTTAGTAGATCACACAGCAAAACACCATAACAGTAATTTGGTAATCCCATAGGATTAGCCTTTTTTTTTGTAGAAAATTTATATTTTACAATATGAGATCACCAAGTTCCGTTTTCAATTATTAAATTTAACTATCCCTCTGTGGAAATATTATTAGAATAGAAAACCATATATTTATTTTTAAATGCTTTTACCACTACAACATGAAAATTAATTTTAATTCTGTCCAAATGTGTTATTAAACTCAAAACAATTTAATGTGATATAAAAATAGGTTTAGATCGTTTGTTTACATGTGTAAGCTGCGTATGTGTAAGTACCTACTGTTCATGAATGTAACTATTGGCATAGCAATATATATATATATTTTTTACAATCACGCTCTGCTACCAATATATAATACTGACTATTATTTACGTGAGCTATATATAGGCTAAGGGATCAGGAACAAATGGATTACCATATCTAATAGCTCGTTTTAGAATAATATTAGTGTAGTATTCACAATTAATTTTCTAAAAGCCTACCTTGCGTTGTTTGGTTGGAATATTTTTCCGATTCTAGGGGTTAGAGAATTGGAGTAAATGCTCACCCACATAAGCGTGAATAGATGATTGGTAAATCATATGTGGTAAACCATCAAAAGTGCACCCGGCCGAGATTCAAACCTCGACCTCCCCACTCTCTGCGACCTGGTCTGTTACTAGACTATGTGACCACTGAGGCGGGTAAAATTAAAGCTCAAAATTATGTTTATATAAAAAAATAGCGATAGGAAGAGTACCACTTGATAGAGAAAACAAGTGATCTGTTCTGCACTTGTAATTAGCAATTATCATCATCATCGCTAATTGTCACCCACATCAGTAGACTAACGCGTAACACTAACAGTAGCTGATTACGGGGAGATCAGGTTTCGAATTACATTTGGGTGCACTGAAAATAGTTTGTTCTCATTGGTTTTCCACCTGCCCTCCACTCAAATGTGGGTGCATTTCCTCTCAGATGTACCTTTCTCATCCCTGTTTCATTAGCTAATTCAAATATGTGCGTAAACCCCGAACGTATAGCCAAGGGTCAGTAAAAATTAACGTAAGATGCTTTAGGATCTATTTCATAGCCGAATAAAATAATATAATTTTGAATTGTAAGTAAATAGTTGATAGTATCAAAAGTGGACTAAAATCGAAGCGTAAATATATTATTTTAGATTTATTTTAAATTATTCAACGTCCACTTTCTGAACCGACTGATTATATCAGTACACGACTTATAAACTAACTTAAATCGGGAATAGATACAACATCCAGCCTTCAGCTGTTAGTTAATAACCGATGATAATTTTTTCTACTTTGTCAGGAACCGAAGCCGGCACCCTTAACTCAGAAAACATGCCCGATACCAACCGAGATAAGGTTTGATATCATATTATAACTGTTTTTAAAATACAATAAAATACAGATACATATTTTTTCCTGAATATCAAGCAATGGCATCTAAATAAAACCAAACCGTCGAGTTGAATGAAAATTTATCTCATGCCCTTTAATCAAGACCCCCCCCTCCCCCCACTATCGCTTGCACCAACCCTCCTAACCCCTTATGGTCAAATTATGTAAACATGTTTAGCCCTAGGGTAGCTCTGGTTTAACGATATACATAGCTTCTAAATGAAAAACTAAAATTCCCACCCCCTATCACTAATCACAAACATCCCCCTTACCCCTCTCTCTGCCAATTCAATGGGATAAAATTTCAACAAGAAAACACTCAGCCTCCATTTGTTGATAGCATAAATTAAAAGTAAACCCAGCTCTTTTTTTTTCCTAGCCCTCTGTTTGGTTGTATCATAAACGAGACCCGCGAATTTTAAAACAAATGAATTTGAATACCAAATGTTATGAGCCTTGCTCGTAATGTGAATTTTATTCCAATATTGGTCTCAATGATCAACATGAATTACTTCCTTTCAATTCGACGGTTTACATTTTATATGTAAATATCCCACTGACAAAAATTGCAACCCGTTGAAATGGAAAGTCAGGACCACACTAGTTTCTTGAATGTTTTTTTTTAAAATGGTGTGAAAAAGAATGCATTCAACCAAACTTGTGTCACTTGATTCAATGGCTAAAGACTCTTCCTAATAAAAGTGTACTATACATTAAAACATATTATTTTTAAAGGTTTAAATAATGAGGATCCCTTGCAATTGTTCATTATGAGAAATACAAATTCTAAAGTTTGCTCTTATTTAATAAAACAAAAGATTAATGACCTTGACATTCCGGAAGCTTTTTAAAAAAATGATTACAATAATAAGTAACCCATGGGGGCCAAGTTCTTTTTGCAAGAAGATGCAATTAATTTTTGCTTTGTTTCATATCTGGGTATAGTTTTGGGTTATTATGCTAATTGTTAACATAAAATTAATTTGGCTGTTTCATTGTGATGTTTTAGCGAGAGAAGAACGATGAGTTTTATTGTTATGTTATTGTTTCTTCAATCCTTCGGTCCAGTGAAGGTGGAAGGCTATCATTGAATCAAGATATGAATTCTTTATTAGACCATGAAAAGAAATATTCAATTGAATACAACAAGAATTCACGAACAATGGTATTCATTATTAAAATTGATCACAGCAAAGATTATTAAATAGACCATGACAATTCTCAATGGATCACGAAAAGGAATATTTAATTGGATCACAACAAAGATTAATAAATCTACAAAGACCAGAATGTATTAAAGGATTATAACAAGGAATTATCAAATGTATCACAGCAAATATAATGCAATGGACCTTGACAAACACATTTAAATAACCACAATAATAAATATTTAAATGAATTACAACTACTAATTTAGTAAATAACGGATTATAATAAACAAATCTTAATTAAAATAGTATGAAATCTTCAAATGGATCACAACAAATATAATTCATAGAACCACGAGAAAAATATTTCGATAAACATATATTTAGTCTTTTCAGCGTTCACTTATAAACCTATTTCCATAATAGTCCCTAATAAAATGTCTGCATTTCTTGTTACAACTAGCTAAATAATCTCATATAGGGTTTGACAGTTAATTTTAAAATTAATATATAATTTGGTTTAAGCCAATTTAATCAAAACCACCTTCAGAAATCTGACCAAGATTCGAATACCAATTACCAATCACCAACAATCCAGTCTAACATGAGAGTGACGCGTTAGATTATTTTATGGGGAAGGATTAATTATATCTTTGAAATGCAAGATATAATCCATTCGCACGTTGAACTACGTTTTTACTGGAGCAACATTTTATTTATTTTGGCCAAACAAATGCTGAGCTATTAAAACTCCTTAATTCAAGGTAGCGTTCACTTAAGGTTCACTTAACTTAAGAAAACAGATGTGTGGTCACGATTCACGTAACTTAACGTAACAACTCGAGCCAAACATATGCATTCTAGAGTATGCATTTTTATCTGTAATTTGTAATATTTGTAAAGTGTTTAGTATCTGTTAATGTTTACTGTTTTCTATCAATTTAATATCCATTTATCATTAAACTTTTTCGACAAATTTAGCTTTCCTATTTTGGTTTAATCTTAAATATACTTTGCGTTAATAATACCATGAGTTTTGAAATATATTGTATATTATAGTTGACCATAAAACCAACAAATGAATTACTAAATAGCCCTGTAGACGTCACTCGCATAATGATTGGCTGACTATATCACGTGGCACCCTTTACTTATGTTAACTTTAACGTAGACAGATCTCTATGGAAATCTTTGTACGTCAAGTTACTGTATTATTATTATTAGCACCGCGTCTTACTACCCGTTCGGGTTATACGCACTTACGCTAATGTGTAATGGTAGGGTGATTG
>CABFVX010010361.1:0-14433 GCA_902151425.1 Timema shepardi | reverse complement strand
AACCATTTAGAAACCCCCCCCCCAGTTCACCCGACCGAGATTCGAACCTCGATCTCCCCGTCCTCAGCAGTCGAGCTCAACACAACTAGCGCGTTAGCTAGCTACGCCACCGAGGCGGGTAGACGAGATAAAATTCAAGGATTCAGTCTCATTTTTTTTAAAATGTGCATATCTTCATTCGTGCTGACAAACTATGACCGAATGAATGTGAGACTTAAACAAACAAAGAA
This sequence comes from Timema shepardi, assembly GCA_902151425.1. Lineage (NCBI taxonomy): Eukaryota > Metazoa > Arthropoda > Insecta > Phasmatodea > Timematidae > Timema > Timema shepardi. The sequence continues at coordinate 14,203 of CABFVX010010361.1, read as the reverse complement.
ATAAATACGTGAACTGGTGAATAATAGTATTGCTAGCAGCTAGTGTTACCATTTACTATATGTCTACACCAAGGTTGCTACCCATCCTTTTTTTAAGTAATCGTATCGTATGGCATGCAGTTGTCCTCAAACCAAGAGGATGAGAGCGAGAAGAAAACAACCTTATTTGAATAACAATAGTTTTATATTTAAAACAAAAATAGTAATAATTATGGTGCATCTGGGCTGCATCAATATGTATCTCAGTTCGCGTCAAGATTATCCAGTACTAATGTACCGTTGATCAGGGGACGCCCAAATGTACTAATCGTACATACTTTCCATGTCCCGATGAGATGAGGTGATGGTGATAGAGAATATGAGGGTGTAGAGCAAATGGAGATCTTAACCTAACTCAAGCTTAAATAACCTGACCCTAATGACCATTGGAATAAATATCCATGGTACCAGCCGGGAATCGATCCTGGAGCCCCTGACCAATATATAACGAGGTCAGATATTTAATTAGATCGATCGCAAACATGTTATGTTCTTGTTCACAGAAAAAAGGTAACATTTCCACTCCCACATGAATATTATTTTTTTCGCGTGAACACACACAAACACGTAGCGCCATTGTCTGATAAGCTCGGTTATCATTCAAGCCTAACGATTTAATTTTAGTATAATCCCCCTTCTAAATGTGTGGATACTCCACTGTTATTAATCACAAAACATTGCAAAATAAACTAAGCCTCCAGGCAATGATTAATAGTATTGTTTTAATTTATATTCCTAATGGTATATGACGGCCTATTAAGCCGGTAGTGGGAAATATATGAGTTGAATAAAAAAAATTGGCCCAGGCTCCAGGATAGAAACAGTAATGGAAGCAAGGAAATTTGTTCAGATAAGTTCAATAAGTGATGGATGGCGTAGCTCTATAGTTTTCACAAACGTGAGAAGNGGGGGGGCGAAGGAGGGGAACTCTCATGCGACAGACTCGTTCCCTTCAAAGATGTATTCACCCCTTAGAAAAGTGGTAAGGAATATGCGAGAAAGGTCATCCTCATTATGGAGGAATAACAAAAAATTACTGAAATACGTTGGGATTTTTTCCTCGAGAAATTGTTGTTGGACTTCTTTTCTGCCCTTACTAAGTTTTTAATATCGTTAAGTAGTTTTAGATGTTTTTAAAAGAGCGTATATAAACGCAACTCATTATAGCGTATACCTAGCTCTACTTTAATAAGTGGATTAAAAAAAGGAGCGGATACAGCCTTTTGTCAGAACCACCGAATAGTTTAAACTTTAAGGCGAGGTTGTAGGGAACGCGAGTTAAGGCCAGTGTTTTATAATTTTTATAACAAAATTAATTTGTGGCATGACTAAATAAAATATCACTTCAGTGGATATGTTTAGATTAATTTTTTAGACATAGTAATCTCTACAGTTCATGAGCATCACAGCCTTTGAGCAGACCTTTTTACGCGTATAATATATGGCTGTATCCTGATCGCGATCAAGGCAAGAATGTTCCAGATTGCGAATAAATAAAAGACCAATTCGTGGGAATTCCTACGTGAGGGTGGTATAACATGTGTAAGGGGTTGCTGGCAGCACCCACCGGCCGCTGTGACTTTCCTCATAACCAAGCTTAGCCTAACCTAAAAATAACCGTGTTTGTAATTTGTTAAAATTTAGACTGACAAGGCTGAAAGGCCACAATACAGTCCACCTCATTAAACCCTATCCTTATCTTGAGCTAGTTCTAGCCATTCCATCTCATTAGACACCAACCTTATCTTGAGCTAGTTATATCCAGTCCACCTCATTACACCCTATCCTTATCTTGATTTAGTTTTATCCAGTCCACCTCATTAGACACTAACCTTATCTTGAGCTAGTTCTATTCAGTAAACCTCATTAAACCCTATCCCTATCTTGAGCTAGTTCTATCAAATCCAGCTTATTACACCCTATCCCTATATTGAGCTAGTTATATCCAGTTCACCTCATCACACCCTATCCCTATCTTGAGCTAGTTCGATACAGTTCACCTCGTTACACCCTATTCTTATCATGAGCTTCACCTCATTAAACCCTATCCCTATCTTGAGCTAGTTCTATCCAGTTCACCTCATCACACCTTATCCCTATCTTGAGCTAGTTCTATACAGTTCACCTCGTTACACCCTATACCTATTTTGAGCTAGTTCTATACAGTCCACCCCATTACACCCTATTTCTATCTTGAGCTAGTTCTATCCAGTTCACCTCATCACACCTTATCCCTATCTTGAGCTAGTTCTATACAGTTCACCTCATTATACCCTATCCTTATCATGAGCTTGCTCTATTCAGGCAACCTCACCTGTTTCAGGTCTATTTTAATGTTATCTTCCCATCTGCGTCTAAGTCTTCCCAATAGTCTCTTCCCTTTGGGTTTGCCAGTCTGTACCCTGAACACTGTTCTAGATACTTACATTCACGCAGCATGTACTGCCCAGCGTATTTTACTAGACTTGATTATCCTAACGATGTCTTGTGATTAGTACAGGGTATGTAACACATAATTATGTAACTAGCAGTAGATGGTCAAATTATATTTTAGTCAGGAGTGTTTTATAGCAAAGTATGTGCTCTTCCCAGTGATTGAGGGGCTCAGATTTGTCGACCACAAGTTAAGATTCGGGTTTGATTCCAGATAATGCTGGTGAAGATATTTATCATTTATAGTCAGAAACCTTAGTTAAGTTGACAGCAAGTCTGCCTTCTGAACTAAGCCATGGGCCATCCCAAATTAGGAGCGAGATGGCATAGTAATCACGGCGTGTCCGCGACCTGGACTCCTCCTTGTATGTTAAAAGCAGATAATCCTATCCAGGTAGCCACCTGTTCGCAATCAAGACGACACTATAACATATTCCCCCAAATATAAATTCATCCAATGCATTATTGTTTTCCCTAAAGAATAGTAAAAGTACTAACAACCAATGCCCGACATGTTTTATGGGGTTATTTTGAGTGCTTAGGAGCCCATATCACCTGCATCAGTGGCCGAATGGTCTTGGGGAGTCACTCACGCTCATTTTAGACTCAATTTTGCTGTAAACGGGGATATCAGGGTTCGAATCCCATTCGGGTCTATTGAAGACGGTTTTTCCTAAATGGTTTCCCACTCTACTTTCACGGAAATGTGGGTAGATTACCATTAAAATGCTTCCTTTCTCGTCCTTACCCCATTATATTATTTATCATATATGCGTATAGCCTGAATAGGTAGTAAGAGCCGTTGATAAAAAAAAGTCCATCTCAAGGTCGATTGACAGGGATATTAGTTTACCGATTACGCCTGAATCAAAAAATCACATCTAAGTGCGGTAAGCGGCATTCTTCACTTGACAACAACGAAACTGTGGATCAGTTTGATATTTTTATCATTTTAATATAATTATTTTTCATTTTTTTATAGCACCTTGGCTTACTACCCATTTGGACCATCCACATTTAATTCTACTAATGGGGTAGGTGTGATAAAGGTATGTTTTAGTGAAAAAGTATCCCCATTTGCGTGGAGGAAGAGCGGGGGGACAAAAAAAACACCTCTTCTATACAGCCGGCCGATATTCGAACCCGAACCTTTTAGTTCCCGAAAAACTAGAATGTACAATATTGACGATTAATCCACATACCCACCGGTCCTAGTTTGTTTATGTTCATCGGTTACGTTTAAAGAGTCGATTCATTTATTCAACTTCTTTTCTCTTTCTTAAAAATGGGAAAATTTCCGAATAGGTAACTTTTCTTCGCCCTTTCTTCAGCTATGAACTATTCTCAAGATACATATTTTATGTCTGGGTGAAAAGTGTATATGGGTGAGGTGGAAAGAGCACTTTAAGATATTTTGGAGCAGCTTTTCCTGTATTTTGACCAATATTATAAGGTGTTGTTTTTTTCAAGTACCCTATTGAGTTTCTTTGTTACAATTTCCGCGTGACCCAGTAAAAAAACCAACACAAACCTACAGGGTTTATATCAACGGGGAGTTTTGAGGTGGGGGAGGCAGTGTCTAAAGGGCGCATAGAGCCCCTTCCGCTGTCTACCTGTTACGACATACACAAACATAACAAGAAGATTCTGCGACACGTGGGATGAATTTCAAGAACCCTCCTTGAACCTCACTCCGACTCTAATGAGATCCACTTTCGTATTCCGAACTAGACCTCGGTTGTTTCTAGGGCAGAAAGGAGGGAGAGGGTGGAAGGACGAAAGGTAGAGAGAGTATTAAGGCTCGTACAGTTACTCAGGGTAGCATGGGTTCGAGTCACGGACGGTGAAACAGATAGAAAATAACGTAAAGGTTCTTTACTCCAAGTGTGTGTTTTTTTTTTAATTATTTGAGGTATTTAACGTTCACTTTCTGAACCGATTAATTTTATCAGCAAGCAAGAATTTATTTGAGAGAGAGCGAAAGGGCCTACCAATTTTGCCGGTAAAGGTATTTTCACATACTTCCCATGGTTATTTTACATGTAACAATCGACATGGGACACACTGCTTTACTTCCCCTCCGAAGGAAGTTATGCTACGGATTTGTATTGCTCAAGAAAGATCCGAAGGGTCAAGAAGGGTCCTTAGGTGAGCACTTTACCCCAAGACCACCGAGGCCGACTCCATGTATTGTTGATTTTTATTTTTATCTAAAGACACTAGAATACTTCAGCACGCGACTTGTACTTTTGATAACCTATAACAATGCACCCAGGGCCTTTTTTAAGAAAATGTGAGGCCCAGGGCGAAAAAATCGGAGTCCCCGTTTGTATGTTAGTTTTCCAGTTTTAGCACTAAGTCGTTATAATATATTGATACTAACTCGGTACTTTTGTAACTTAATAATTCCCCATGTTTTATGGAACAGTGATCAACGCATTAAATGATTGACCTTTATTAAATGCAAACAAATTAAGTTAACCAAAGTAAATTCCTCTTTGTACCATTGCACTGTTAGTTTTCTGTGGGCCGACAGATGTAGCACCATGGTGGCGTATTCTACTGTACTGCAGCACATTACTCGAATAACGTAAATATTAAATTACATAAAGTTAGGGTTTACAGGAATATGGAATGTAATCCTATCACTAAGCAAATACTTATTGCTGTTCATTATATGTACACCATTTGATGTGAAATTTAGAATAACTGCAATTGAATTTAATAATTTTTGGGGGAAATGTGGCCTCCTAGAATGTGACGCCCAAGGCAAATGCACCCTTTGCTGCCCCCGTCCTTTTCCATAAACGTGACCCTGAATGCACTTGATACTATTCAATCTGCTGCATAAGCTTACTAATTAATAAATTTATTTGATTTGAGCTATTAGATGGAAAATCTTTTGAGCGATCAGCATAATGAAACGGACAGCAAGAATGAAAAAACTGTTAACATATGTCGTAAGGCCTATGTTCAAAGAACATCCCAGCCAAATTTCGTTAGAATTGGTCCACGCATTTTACCGTGTTTGCATAGCTAAAATCCGGAACAAAAAAAAATGCCAAATGTTTAAGTTAAAACAAAGCCTCACTACGCTCGGTCAAAAGTGCTCAGTATCCCATTTGACGACGCGCCTTAAAACTTTTTTTAAGGAGGTATTTAGCGGATCTGAGATGAGCGGATCGAGTGTGCGAAAATTCCTACACTATGCAACTGCTGTTGTAGGTAACAAGGTTTAAAATTTTACATATGTTAGGGTTTGAACGCTTGATCATAAAAAAAAGAAGAGATGATTCTCGAATAAGATCCCGTAGATGCGGTCATTTTACATCCGATCGTTGGTTCTAAATAATTCAGTGTGCATCAACCTTTTGAAATTTAAATGACTCCCTCTCGCTTTTGCTGTACACACAAGTACAAAACTATTTTCCCTTTAAAGTAAACGCAAAATAAAAAAAAATAAAACTGTGTAGATGATTTTGTTTATTATGTTCAAAAGTAAAGTTTTCAAGTTTAATAGTTCCATATCGTGTCTTGTTCATTTATAGATAGCGCGACACAACCGTCACGTTTCACCTCTGACAAGACATCTTGTGAATGTGGGCAATGCCAGGCCTCCACCGTGGTTTGGATTCCACGTTAAACTGTAGGTCCTCCATTTCATCTCACAATCACCCTACCATTACACATTAGCGTAAGTGTATAGAACGCGAACGGGTAGTAAGAAGCGGTGCTAATAATAATAATAATAATTTAGTCACGTGTGTTTTTTAGAGATGTGGGCACTAGTTGTATGCTGTGCCATTAAACTCAAGTGTAGCCGAAGGAAGGAGTGACACGAGAAAAGGACAATGGGTTTATGCAGTTTTTATAGCAACACTTTTTTTTCGCCAAAATAAATCAAATATTGCTCCATTAGAAACACAGAGTTTAATTTTCTTCCCACGATTATATCCACAGTTGTTGAATATCTGTCATGAGAATATCAGAAATATACAAGAACATTTTTTTTAATTAAGGGGAAAAGTTGTCATTAAATTCCATGAGACCGTTGGGAGACAGGGTTTCATGTGTCTGACGGGTGCATTGGAAGCGTTGTTTTCCACGCCAAATGCAAGGTTGGGAGGGTAACCTAGAGGACATAAACCCCCATCAGGTGTGGTCAGGGAATGTGGAAACAACAATGAAAAATACCCTTCTTAACACGGCCAAGAAGATTCCAACTTCAAACGTCCGCGTCAGACAATTCAGTCCATTGCGAGGTTGAAGTCAAGATAATGTGACAGCCGATGCAAGTAGGAATTCAAATTCTCTTTACACTCGGAGTGGAGGTGCAATACTATTTTAAGCTTCACCCTACAAATTATGCTTCTTTAGATTGAATACATTGAGTTGCATTTAAAGTCGATTAAAAATAAGGTAAATTATGGTGCAATTTGCCTCTTTTTAAGATGAATTGAAAATTTGTTGTAATAAACTTAACATGTCCATATTTCAACAAATTAAGTTATGAAACCATAAGAACCATTTATTTCCCCAAAAATTACCTTTCTATAGTAGGATTTTTTTTAAGTGTTACTTGTTTCTTTTTCTGACACCATTTTTAGGGATGAAGAGTAGAAAACTAAATTTTGGAATAGTTATATTTAATTGGTCACTATAAAACGTTTACTTAAATATATATATAAGTTAGAGGTGTGTTTATATATAAGTGTATAATGTATATCCTAAAGAAAGAGAGCTTCATTAATTGTAGATAACTTAATTTGGATTCTAAATGGCTAACTGCGAACAGAAATAAGTATGTATATATATATATATATATATATATATATCTTATTATAGTTGTCTTTAATTGGTTGAGGATATATATTATATAACTTCAATTATGCATTTTATAAAAATCCATTAATAGTAACTATTCCAACATTTATTGGTCAACTATTCATCTCTAAAGAAGATTACAAAAATAAACTAGCACTTTAAAAATACCCTGCTATAGAAAGGTAATTTAATGGTGAAAATAAAAGGTTATCATATGTAGTTTCATAGCATCGATATGTAGGTCTATATCTTTATGAAAAAATTAAACTAGTAGACTATGTCAAAACCACCCTTAGGTCACACCCAGAGTTCGTGGAGTTATTTATTTTAGTCTTTATCATGGGCGCCCAATATCAAATATTTACATTTTTTATTTAATTTAAAAATATTGAGCATTTGGGATTAAGCGACCATTTTCTATTAACAACTTTGAATCATCAATATCAGAGTTAACAGAGATAAAAATGATGAAATGTAGACTTACTCCCATTCCCTGTTTAAAAGTTGTTTTTTTCACTTTGTTCTGTTCAATAGACTTGTGAAAAAAATGTAACGTTTCTTTTCAATAGGTTCAATTACAACTAAATTTTATTTTTTGTTATTTATAATAAACTTTTTTTTTGCGAATATTCCAGATGCTCTAAAATTCCCTTTCACAAAGTTAAATTCCCGAAATTTTCTCTTTTCTACCCACGGTAGAGGGAACTCCAAACCGCCTTCCAATCGAAAAGCGCACATGGGCGCCCTTGGTCCTCCCTCTTCTCCCCCTTCCCCCACTACACTTCAATTTTAATAGGTAGCCCGCTTTCGACCACTAATATTGATTGAAAGTCAAAATTTGCCACTGTGGTATTATGCTCTATTTGATTTCACTGTGAAAAGTTAATCAAAAAAAAGTTATCGAAAGCTTCCAATAATACTTACTTTTGAATTACTGTATAATTTAAACCTAGAATATTAGCTAAACGGATTAATAATATGAATAGAATTGTAATATAGTTTTTTCAGCCATTGTGGCAACATGAGTTTCCAATTTTCAAATAACGGGTTTCCTATGGAAAGCAGACCGTAGCAAGCAAGTCAGTCATTTGATCGCAAGAATAAACTTTTAATGGGTAGTGAACTATATCGATGAGGGAAGGAATCCTTTTATGGTCGGGGCGAACAAAGACTTTACAAACCCTCCCAACAGGAAACGGCTGCAGCTCTTTATACACGCACTCTCTTTCGTAAGCCTTTAATACTCTTTACAGTGATTAGAGCCAACTTTATTGCAGAAGTTTACCGGTCACATTTGCGGTGTGTGTGTGTGTGTGTGTGTATGTGTGTATATATGTGTATGTGTATGTATGTGTATGTATGCATGTATGTGTGTATGCATGAATGTATGCATGTGTATGTATGTATGTATGTATGTATGTATGTATGTATGTATGTATGTATGTATGTATGTATGTATGCATGCATGTATTTATGTGTGTGTATGTATGTATGTATGTATGTATGTATGTATGTATGTATGTATGTATGTATGTATATACGTGTGTATGTACGTGTATATGTACGTGTGTATGTATGTATGTATGTATGTATGTATGTACAGTAGCTCCATGGCTTCTTTGGTGCTGACTGACAACTCACAGCTGACTTCTGACAGCCATAATTTAGGTATATACCTAAATTTGGACTGTCAAAAGTGACAGCTGCTAAACACATGTTTTTGCAGATCATCTGGTTCAGCGTAGGGATACGTAATTTGGCCTGGTAACTTTTCAAAGCTGTCAGTCAGCACCAAAGAAGCCATGGGGCTACTGTATGTGTGTTTGGTTAGGAGATAACCGCACGGATGGTCGTGCAGCCTGCGGTATTAGATTAGCATTGCACTCGTTCGTCGTTGAACGGCGAGATCAAGAAGTTCGAATCCCGGAGAAGTATTACCACGGGTGGATTTATCACTATGGTTTTCCCATTACTTTCCAGGCTAAAGTGGGTGCACTTTCATCAAACAACCCTTTTTAGTCCTATCTTTTAGATCAAGTAGTTAATTAACCCTGGTATATAATCCTAACACGCCCCCCGCACTTTTTTCTGCATATCTGGGAGTGTACGTATTTTACTAGAGGTTACAGGTTCCTTGGTTCGATTTCAAACAATGTCGGCTTAAAATAATTAAATATTGGTATTTTACGGTGTTTAATACAACATTTGCAGAATACAGGGGGGAAAGGTTGGGGGGGGGGGAAATTACATTACACGCATTTTCAAGGACAACTTTTACATCTTAAAACCCATAAGGACCCTAGAAAATACCTTTTTTTAAATTGATTTACATAATGACATAGGCCTAACTATAATTGCTAGTGCATTAGAAAGTTCTTATGATTATCTAACAAATGGAAGCACTAATTTAATTTTAGTTAAAATTGGACTTTCCCCCCTTTCCCTTTAGTTGTTAATGACGTTATCTACGAATTCGAAGCTATTTGGCAAAGCGGGCTGTATCATAGCTTGGCGCACCTAAGCACTCCAAGCACTAATACATTTAAATACCAATGTACAAAATAGATATATAATGTAAGTAAATGAGAATCTCAACCTGTTAGGCCATTCATTTATCGACTGGTAACACTTCCCCTCTTCCGTTGACGAGTATACACACTCAATTTACTTTACAGCCTGTACAGCAAAGACTTGCATTTTTAAATCACCTTTTTCTTGTTCCTATCCTTGATAGACATAATGCTCCTGTGTCTTTTTAAATCTACATCCTACTAGGAAGATTCTTACAGTCCATTTTCGTGAATAAACCAAATAGCCTGTAGACGATTTAAAAAAAAAATGCTTTTACAAATAAAACTAATTCAAGATCAACAAAATACTTTTTGTCAGTACAAGACTATTTTTAGAATTACTTAATATTGAATGATTTTTGTTTAAATGTTTTATCTTTAAGACTCGCTAAATAGTTCATAAATTCATTAACATAGGAAATCCTATCTTGACTTTTCGTTACGTCACAGGTAGGAAACGTCAATTTAAATGGTCTAAAAGTGTAAGGTAGTTTAGAGGGAATGAATCTTCATTGATGTAGATAGAGGATGGGAAAACCACAACGAAAATATTTTTTAAGCCCCGCCAGACCACATCCGACATGAATTCGGTCTTCAACTGACCCTACAATTGATATTTTCTTATTTATTACCCAGCAAGGCTATCAGTATTTAATTGAATTATAGAGGTAGATATTAAGACCGTATCAGTGTGAATGCACCCTTATTAGCGTGAATAGAGGATGGGGAAAAAAAACCAGTTTTTTCCAAACCACCCCCAATGGACCCTAACCTAAACCCGATCTTCCTGTCTATAAATAAAATAAAAAATCTATAAAATAGTGTTTTTCAACTAAAAAACCGTACAACACCTTGGCTTGGTCAGAAACGCATAAGTCTTTTTTTCCGAGCTAACAATCCTGGGTTCGATTCTTGGCATGAACAAAAAATGTGTAATTTATGAAAATTTGGGATTTACTTTCACAGCGATGACTTACCGGCCGGAGGAATGGGTGTTGTGCCTGCTCTAGAGATAAGTTAACCTGTAAGTCTTGTGACTATCTAATCTGTCGGTCTAAGCAGTAAACGTTTAAAATAACTAAAACTAAAGAAAAGCATGAAAAATACTATTGTAAAGCAGTCTAAAGGACGCAAAAGAAAGCACCCAAAAATAACCACCCCTAAATTCCCTACTCCATCCCAATCAATCAACGCCAACATCACCTGGCGTTCATTGCTACTCTTGTAAATCCCTCCACCTTTGAAAACATCACGTGAAAGGAGTACCCACAAAATGGCCACCACTGAAATCCCTACTCCATCCCAATCAATCAACGGCCACGTCACCTGGCGTTCGTTTCTACTCTTGTAAATCCCTCCACCTTTGAAAACCTCACGTGAAAGGAGTACCCACAAAATAGCCACCCCTGAAATCCCTATTCCATCCCAATCAATCAATGGCCACGTCACCTGGCGTTCGTTGCTACTCTTGTAAATCCCTCCACCTTTGAAAACATCACGTGAAAGGAGTACCCCCAAAATGTCCACCACTGAAATCCCTATTTGGTGTTGATCAATCAATGACTACGTCACGAGACGCTCGCCCTTGTTAATCACTCCGCCGTCAAACAGATCACGTAAAAGCTATCCAGGCCGCGACTTGTTGCTCGATAACAGACGGGTCGGAGTGGGGCGGGAGGCGCCCTCAGTTATTTCTGGCACTGAGACGCCGATTAGGCCGACGTTTCATGACGTCGGTAGCCTAAACGACCCGGAAAAACCTCGCCGTCTTGCTCTTCTTTCAGTGTTACTGCCTTCTCCTCGGACTAAATCCCCTACACATTAACGTCTGCTTAGTACCACATGCAATCTTTAACGCCCGGTTCTAGCACGTAAAATTTATTTTAGCGTCTGATTGTAGAGCACAAAGTCCCATATTCTCGAAATGACAACCGGATTTAAAAAATTTAAAATCAGGTAATATAAATGGTACGGAACTCCACACAGACTTTCTCGCTCTATTGTTTTAAAATAGAGATATTTACTCAAAACTCGTAATATATGTGAAACTAAATAACACACTAGCAAACCCAAGAAAAAATGCATTATACTTAGGTAAAAACCCGCCTTGGTGGCGTAGTTGACTAACACGCTTGTCGTGTTGAAGCTCGACTGCTGAGGACGGGGAGATCGAGGTTCGAATCTCGGTCGGGTGAACTGGGGGTGGTTTTTCCTAAATGGTTTCCCATTCTCCCTTCACGCAAATGCGGGTTCACTTCCTCTAATTCAACCTTACCAAATCCTAATCCAGTAGAGTAATTAGTACTTAAAGCGTATAACCCGAACGGTTAGTAAGACGCGGTGCTAAATATTATTATACTTAGGTAAAACATTTTTTGAGTCCGGTTTTAAATTTTATAATTTTATTTTAAAAGAATTAATGCCTTCATTTGTATGTTAGGAACAATAAAAAAAAGATTGATATTGGGTCCACAATGGTCAACACTTCATATTAAAATTTCGAATTCCGGTTAAAATTTTAATATTTTATTAGGCGTTGTACATCTTCAGGTCATCGAATTGCTCTTAAATTCTTCATTTATACATTTTGATCAATAGAAAATTTATGTATTGACTTGATTCTGAAATTAAAAAGATGGATCATTCCTGTACAAATATTTCTCCTAAGAGGTTAAAGGAAAAATAGCACAAATTTTTTGAGAGACTTACTTATATTGGATTACACTAGGGCATTGGAGAATTATTACGTTGAAACTTAAGTAGTATCTCTCCACAACTAAAGCTCTAAATTGTATCAATATATTCCCAATATCTCAGAAACTATTGATTTTATAAAAATATATTTCAAATAAAAGTTTTTTATTTTTATAGTACTACGATTTTCCAACAGTAAGCTATTTAGTATCTCAAATAGTTTCGGAGATATGATCAAAAATGAGAATTTACGCACCAGACCGGAACCCTTAAAGTCATTTTGCCAAAATATTGAGAGTAGCCATTTTGTTTAGAATAATTATTAATGTTTTTAAATGAAATTTAATCAAAATCGTTGGTGCCGATTTTGAGTAAATCGATTTTTTTTATCTTTTTGCCCTTCAGTAAATTACTCTTAATTTTAGGGTTAGATATCCAATTCCAAAAACCCCTCGGAAAAACCCTATGAAAACCCTAGGTACCATGTTTTAGCCCAAGGTAAAATAGTTTAGGCTCTAGTTGGAGGTACAGACAGACGGAAATTCAAAATCACTTTTTCGGATTCCAGGGGTTATAAAACTTCGAGATTCATCAAAATCTCGAGTTAGGTTTTTTTTACAATCACAATACTTTTTCTACCTGTAAGATAGCGAGAAAGTAAAAATCAGAAAATATATAAAAGGTGGGATGGAGGAGAACGCGAGTTAAAGAGCGTATTTTTGCAGTTTTAATTACAGTGAAAAAATAATGGAAAATAAATAAATTTTGCTTCAGTAAATAAAAATTTCCTTTTCTCAACAGTTCTTGAATATCTGTCATGATCATAGTGGTATTTTAAAGCAAGCTTTTTAAATTGAAATAAAAAGTCCTGGTCAAATTACGAGACCGATAGTAAAACAAATTGTATTTATTTATTTATTTAGCACCACATCTTACTACCCGTTCAGGTTATACACTTAAGTACTAACTATGCTAATGAGTGAGGAAGAGGGAAGGTTAAGTTTAGAGAAAGTAAACACGCATTTGGATTAAAGGAGAGTGGAATACAATTTAGGAAAAACTACCCCCAGTTCACCCGACCGAGTTTCAAAACTCAATCTTCCCGTCCTAAGCAGCCTAACCCCTGATTATGGATGGAAGAACAGTAGAGAAAATTCAAACATATTAATTTGCGGCCAACTTTGATAACATTTTACTATTTTAGGTGTGTTATTTTATAGATATTGACAATATAGATCAAAAGTGACAGCTTCAGATAGCATGGCCTGATTTATGAATGTATTAAAATTGTTTTAGTAACTTTAGTAACTAACTTCTACTGGTCTTCTTACCGAAATCATAATACAGCTCAACACGATACCAGCGCGTTAGTTAACTACGCCACCGAGGCGGGTGATAGTCAAAAACTATTACAATAGCTATGTGTAAAATAAATGTATCTACTCAGGCGAACTTTCCTTTATTTTTAACAAAACATGTTTTTTTAATCCCTATCCCTAACCCTTTTTCCCTTTCGTACTACCATAAAATATAATCCCTCACATCCGTGGGCACATGAAATATTATTATTATTAGCACCGCGTCTTACTACCCGTTCGGGTTATACGCACTTACGCTAATGTGTAATGGTACGGTGATTGTGA
>CABFVX010010360.1:0-14434 GCA_902151425.1 Timema shepardi | reverse complement strand
CTCACAATCACCCTACCATTACACATTAGCGTAAGTGCGTATAACCCGAACGGGTAATAAGACGTGGTGCTAATAATAATAATAATTCCCCTCCTTGACAAAAGGCCCTGGATCTTCCCTTACTTAAAATGTATAAAAAGAAAAACTATTATTTACTAACACTATAATAGTTGTTCTAGCCTAATGTATGCATCATGTAAATGCAAAGTGTTTGTAATGCAGCTTTGTATGTTGGAAACATAAAAATTTAAAGTTAGTACTGACCTGCATTTTTTGGTTTTAGAAATCTCTGCCATCAGCTTGTTTTCCTTGGAAGTAAAATTTTTTCTTATGTGAGAGACCTTCCTTATGTTAAAACAACCAACCAAACTTTATTGAAGCACTGCATATATATTTGTAGCAACCAATGTATTTCAAACATGTTTGCTATTTCATTATTACTAAAGAGATTTCAATAACGATAGAAAACCAAAGAGCCTGCAGTTACTTGAAAACATGGGCAGGTATAAATTTGGGAGATATTTCAATTACATTTTAGAAAACATTCTAAAATTTGGTGAGTAAAGAGCGATATAGACTATAAATAAGAGACAGGACTTGAAAAAATAAGTTGTGCTTGATTGGGTCACGGAATATATGAGAGGCGTCCTACGCAGTATCATTACAACATAAAGTTTAATTTTTTTCACGTGGTGATAACTAAATTTCTTGAATGTTTGTCAAAGGTGTCCTTGAATTAAATTATAGCGTTATCTCTTCATTTAAAAAGTATTTCATCTAATGTTGCTATGCTCATGACACATATTCAACAACGTTTAGGATTATTATGGGTAGAAAATTAGACCTTTTCTCGCGTCCCCCTCCATCACATCTTTTATCGCATCTCCTTCCATCCCACCTTTTCTCTTGTATCCTTCCCTCTCATCTTTCCCGCGTTTTTTTGTATCAATAAATTACATTGTTAAACTACAAACGCTACGATGATAATGTAAAGATTTTTTGAGTTTTAAGACATATAAATATTCTTTCCCTAAATGTTATCCCTGATTCCGCTGATTAAATTAATTCAAGAAAGATATTTTATAGCATGAAGCGGTACCTGAAATAAAATGGCTGTATTTATAGAGGGACCAACAGAATGCCTCGTGTCGGCACATTTTGTGAACGCTACCTCTATTTCCATGGTTGCCGCTGGAGGCAGATTGTGTATAAGGACTGAATTCTAGAGTTAAATACATCTTGAAACACTGCCTAAAACTCGTTTTTATGTAACCACTTATTTTTGTTTGTTGGTTAGGGTGGCTGCATCAGTCAGAGAGAAAATATCAACCGCTGTCAGGCCACATGGTTTAAAATACAACGTTCTTTGTTTCCTCAACACTGGTGTCACCACCTTGGAGGAAGGGGGGTAGGACAGAGATATATATATCCCCTTTTCTTCCCAACTCTCTTGTTCTTCTCACTATAAGACATTGTTTATATTTTTACTAAGGGCTCCCCCTTCTCTACCCTGTCTATTCATCCACCTTTAGATAGTTCACGGTGATGCAATACCCAGAATTTATGTCAGCTGTATTACAACTAGTGGTCACCAATGTATTTATTCTGTTAAAGTACAGCTTTTTACCTGCACTTTATTGACATTTGATATTTAGACCCAGTGACGGCTCGTGTATAGGCATTGCGGAACTGCAGAACCCCCTATTTACACTTGATATCATCGATAATATTTAATATAATGACTCCTTTTTTCTTTAATTCTTTATTTGATTTCGTAGTACAATATATATTCCTTTAGCTTAATGTCAGTATTTCACTAGCCATCCCCCAGTTTGTGAAAAATGTACAAAAATCTGAATATGGAACTGTGCGCTTCACAGTGCCAGTGACGTGGTGTTTGACTGTTATGCGCATGCGCATATAGGAGGGGGTGAAAAGGAAGTTGGGACTGCCAGGTAGGGAGAGCACTATTGCTCTCGCAGTGACGGCTCTGTCCTGATGGTGGAAGGATTTTTTTTTACTCAAGTATGTGTTGTGCTTAAAAACCGTGTACCTTATTCTTGAATGTGATAAAGTGTATAAGAGTGTAGAACTATATTATTATTCTGCTTCCAGCTATTCTATTTGATTCTTTTTTTTTCGATTCTTTTATTTAACAGAAAGACTAAATGCGCTTGCAAAACTTTCAATGGAGAAAAATTTCCTCAGTTGTGATCCAGAGATCAAGGGAAAAATTATTGAACTTTTTGCGCAAATTAAAACAAGAAGAATGGATTTCATTTTTATATGAATAGATCAAGCATTAACTGTAACAATTTAAGTTAAAGTAAGTAAAAAAGGTTTTTGTTTGTTAAGATTTTATCAAGTTCATCAATAATTTTTATTTTTATACGTGTTTTTTCCTTTTACACAACATTAAAACAAATGCTAAACATTTTCTGGAGCAGCACCCCCCTAATTTTAGCTAAGAGCCAACACTGTGTAGACCTAATTTATGGAATGAAATCTTGTTGTACCCAAACTTGATTTAGAAGCAGGAACGTAATAAATAAGCATGGCCCGTATTTTGATGCTTTTTTTTTACATCACAGACAATGCTCATATGCACATACATTATTTTCATCTTTCCGTGGTTTTAGAAATGTGTGTTTTAGAGGGGTTTTTTTGCTCATTTTTAGTAATGTTTGAATTTTATGCCATCTTTTTTTTGCATCTTTGTTTGGACATTTTTAGGCATTTTTGAGTATTTTTAAGGCATTCATGCTGAATAAGTATATTTTTAAATACTGGTACTACTGATATTTTATAATTGCAATTTTCATTTAAGCACAAACCCACCCAGAAACACTCCACCTCCCGTCCCTGTTTGATATGAACATCTTTGCCACTTTGTCTAGGACAACAGTATCGAGGCTCTTCTGGGGTAGGGTACATAGAACAACGTTATGTGGTTTAGGCGTTTCTCTATCATTGTTGACCACATTTATGATTGCACTTGTCAATGTAGTCCATCCCTCGGTTCTCCATTTGGCAATATATTGGGGGAGGGTGGAAGGACGCATCCCCAAATCTCCATTGGCCAAGATACCAGTGGTTTTCTGGAACTATTTCTGTATCATGTCTAAACTTATAATCTCGTTCATCCTTCACCTACAACCACCCTTTTCCATGTCAATAAGAAAGAGTGGAAATAAAACTATAAAGCTTCTGATCTCAAGGTAAAAAGGAAATCAAACTCGCTGTTAGCTCTCAAGTATCTAAAACAAATTTGTTGTGAGCTTATCAAAACACTACTGTGTTTGTTGGAGTAAGGCCATATCTACAGCTCTTTTTCATCAATTCTAGATTCATAGCTTCGCATATATGATTAAAAAGTCGTTTAAAATGAGATAATGTTAGATTTTCGCACTTTTTTTTATATTAGTGATAGGGTTGTGAAGGAAAAAGAGCCCTGTTGGAATCTTTTGACTTTATTCTGCCATGAGCCATATTTTGAAATAACATATTGTATAATTAAAGATATTGCGCCAAAGGTGGAAAATTTATAGACCAATTATTTTGTTTCCCAGATTTTTATTTTACAATACAAATGAGAGAAAGTCTGTGCGATGCAACTCAACATTTATTTTATGCTTATAGATAGGCCCTATTCAAAGTGTTTAATGTCATTTTAACTATGCTTGATATTTAAATTCCTAAGTATTAAAAGCAATTTAACTTACCATTTTCAATTAATATCATATTACATTTACCCACCTCAGTGGCGTGGTTATCTAACGCACTAGTCGTGTTGAACTAAACTGCAGAGGATGGGGAGATCAAGGTTCGAATCTTGGTCGTGGGAACCGGGTGTGGTTTTTCCTAAATGGCTTTCCACTCTTCCTCGACTCAAATGTGGGCTAACTTCCTCTAAACTCAACCTTCCCAACTCCTAGTCCAATAGCGTAATTAGTACTTAAGCCTATAACCTGAACGGGTAGTAATATGCATTGCTAAATAATAATAATACTATATTACATTTTTCAATCGTTACATTTATTGTCTGACTATTCTTTAATGTGCTCGTATTTTTTATGCTTTAATAAAATACAGTTTTATTTCAAATCTTATATTAACTTGTATAAGTTTCCTTACCTACAAACATTATTAAAATGTTTTCTAAAAGGTTATTAAATAAATTATTAGCATCGTTTGAATTAAATTCCAGTAAACATTATGAAAAGCTAATGTTTCACGTTATATATATATATATATATACACCTTTTGAATATTTTAAAAATTACATTTTATGAACACATAAATATCTTAGATCGGGGTTCAAATCCGAATGGGTGTAATGAAGGTGATTTTTTCTAAGTGGTTTTCTATGCTAAGCATATAAAATAAAGTTACAGTTAATGATGCATTGAAAAAGATAAATACAGATAATTCTGCACCGATGCGAGTCGGTTTCCTAGAATAGGGGATGTATAAGTATATGGATTGATCGTTGATAGCAACACGTGATTGGCTGATATTTATGGCACTAGTTCAGTACAGCGCTGTGATGACTGTTATCTATAGCTCTGGCTCAACGCTTACCCCCTCCAAGTTTGACCCCATTTTCATGGTTTGTATGTGTTTTATTCATGTCCAAATTTCTTTGTTCCTGTACAAACTTGTTCATTCCTGTCCCATTTGATATTTTGGCCAATTTGATTTTTGCTCCATTTGATTGTTTTTTATGTTTGTGTTCCTGGGGAGAGAATTTTGTGTGGGCATTTCTTTTTATTTATGGGGTAGGAGTTTCTTATGTATTGGTAGGGGGAGCGTGCAGTCTCAGGCATCGGGCAACGCTCATGGTCCGCATCCTTACCTATCGGTGATCAATGACCGTGAGGGTGAGGCATGCGGAGGAGCATCCTTTCTCGATGGCCTTTTAACATAGAGTGGGAGCAAGCTCTGAATCTATTTTAGTGTCGCATCCCTTCCCCCGGCAATGGGATTTCCCTGATAACTCATATCTAGCGTCAATTTGGCGGCTCGATAAGTCGAGACGAGAATATATCATGAACTTGAATGATGTCGTANGCAATCCTGGTGCCCGGCATGACAAGACAAGTTGGAACAGAAATAGATCATGACCTCGAATGCTATCACAATGGGTTTTCCTTGATGACTCATACCTGGAAGCAGTTTGACCGCTCGACAAGTCAAGACAGGAATAAATCGTGACCTTGAAACTGTGAGCTAGCACAAAAGGTCATCGACCATGTTTGGTGCCTGTTTGGCGGCTCGACAAGTCAAGACTCGTATCTGTCTACCCTACGTATTGATATAAGATAAGGGAAAAAGTTTTGCATGGATAAAACACAATATAACAAACATATATTTATTATACATTATTCGCCGACATATATAATATTTACTATACACTTTCACAGGAATGACGAATATATTCGTTCTTACGTTTTTCTACAGTGTCTCTTAGATGTGTTAGAAAAGTGGTTTTTAGTTCACAATCCAACATGTAATATTCCAAACCGATGACTTGACGTATATAGTAGGTAGCAACTAAAAGATCCAGATTTATGATGTGTGTTTCCACCCTAGACTATTCGAGACCAATGAGATCCGCTAATTCTGTTATCGTGTCGCATACATCCACAAACAGTATTTCAATCAAATCGTTGAAATATCGTGCGAAAGGCGTCGACCACATATCCCGTCGGTCGACGGTGATGTCGATAATGTCACACACCTCACAAAGACGCACCCATAGGTGCCAAATAGACGACCCGTTTGAGTCCGGCGTTTTGTTTCTCGCTGATGACGACCATATGGTCACCGCAGATGCGTCTAGAAGAGATTTAATGATTAGTCAGACCAATCTTCTGTGAAGGTTATGTGTTGCTGAAAAATTTTGATAACACTGACTTGTAGTTGCCCAGTTATTGCCACTCTGTACGTTTAAACAGCGAACAATTCCCTCCACATTTTTCTATATAGAAATATGACATAAAGTTGATCTTGACACTCATGGTGACGATGATTCACTTGGCGTTGACTTCTTCCAGCAGAAACAAATTGTTGAAAATACTGGTGATGGCAAGCGGTCTTACCGGCTCTGCTTTTCATATGCAAACGTCTTGACCTTCCATATTGTTTGCTAGCTTCAACGACTGTTGTAATTATGACCGGCATGCCATCGGGACGCCTCTTTTATAGCTAATGAGGGAAAGGCAAGGCACATGCTAACTGGACGCAGCCTCTTGAGGGGTGGCTGGACCCTAGCTTCTTGAAAAATAGGTTGTAATATCTCAAAACATTAGTGTCATTGACTGTATGATTTATGGGTGAGAATAGGGCTAGGAAAGTATTAATTGGGATATTCTGGGTGCAATAGAGAAGGTATATGAGACACTAATGGCTGCAAACTTCTGAGACTATGCTTTGAAATTGTATCGTGTTATGAGACGTGCATGAAGTGTTTTTGCATATAGATGCCAGATATGATTTTATACTGATTGGATAACCATAACTGTCAATGTATTCTCCTAAGACGTTCTTGTCGATAAAGATGGTGACCAAATGCGTCCCAGTCTTGGTGTGTGATGAAGAGAGCGGCAGATCACGCTATTATTGAGGGTAATTTATCAGCAGGTAAACACCTGATCATACAGAATGGAACAACGGGTTTGCTTTCAGCGCACGCCTTATGGTTTTCGTGTCCACCTTAAATCATCCAATTTCTAAGTCCCCAAATTATAGAGGCTGAACAGAAATTCCATACAGAGCTATGTGCCTTTCACATGGTTCAGCTCTATTTAAGTGTTTTCAAAGTGGAACAACCTCTGTCGTACAGATCTAAAGCAGGCGTAGGCATGTATTTGGCTAAAAACGTTTTCTTTTCTTCCCCCTTGAAGTACACGGTTTCTGCATGCGTTGTGGCACGAAATATGAAGGATTAGAGCAAGCAGTAATCCACATAACTGCTATCATTGGAAATACCTTGGATTTTGTTGATGATATAGTCAGCTTGCTTTTTAGCAGCGTCGGAATTTTACTCGATGCCGTAAGGTGTTTTAACACCCAATGTTGAAGTAATATACCATAAACAGATAATACATTCATTTACTTGACGATAAGCTCTTTGCTGTCGTTGATGAAACTCTGAAAATCTACAGTGACGCCAATCCTAGAATAAGTAATGAAGATTCAATCCTTGTCGCTGGGGGGGAAGTTGGCAAAATCCCCGTACACGATACAGTTGACGGTTTTGGTGAGCGCTCTGGTAAAGGTCACTTCGGTGCTCAGAGAACCATGCTTCGTTAAATTCCAATGCGATGTCATGTGGGAGGACAGATTAGGTGTGGGATCGAAAGCCATGAGATTATATCCCTTAGGAAAGGATTCTCGTATGATATCGCTACCTCTATTCATGAAATGAATACCCGTTCCTGAAAACAATGTGTAGTAGGACACCAAACACCAAGCAAACTTCCTCTTAGCGATGGCAGCCAGTCACCCCGATCTGCCAAGGATAGTTCAACAGACTCTGCTAAGTAGACTCAACACAGTGTACATAGGACTGACAAAAGGCTGGCCCACGGTGATTGCATAACTGGGAGGTGACACGGGAACCTCAATCTACCCTCTAAGTTTTCTACTACCCCCACCTACAGTAGCTATGATCTACATTCCACCGCCCTTGAGAGGAGGTTGTGGTGCCTCAAATGGTTCGTTCTGGCACCGTGGTCGAAGGAAGAAAACGTGAATAGGCTGATCAAGAAGAATAAATTCCTTTTTGTACATATGTAATCTGTTCCTAACGTATTTTTGTATTAACTATATATAATGTTGTCAATAAAGCTACCGTTGCTCCTCTCACGCTGAATGCCTCCTGGTCTTCCATTCTTAGACAGTACACGCACTCGATGAAAGGTTATGAAAGCGTGGGTAAAGTGGGAGGAAGGGTCAGACGTGAGGGGAGGACCAACAACGTTTTTCCTGAGTGGAAATCCGTGATGGAATCATATCCAATAATGTCGATGAGTGTTTCGGAGTAATGATTTGTGTGAGGATTCTTGGAGATGCTTGATCTGCTGTTGATGTACTATTAATTCCTTGGCCAACTTTTCTCAGCACGAAGTACTGTGAGTACTGTTGTTGATCCTCTCCTCACATTCAACTGATGTTCGAAAAATTGGGTTGTAGCGGGTTTGACAGACTTATTCCTCGTCCAAGTAAAACGAGAAGTGGTTCATAACGAAGGTTTGTAAGTTCAACGGGTTGTTGGTGGAGTCTCCGTTGGATGCAGTGTTTGATATAAATCTCACAGTGCATTGTTTGGGTAACTGTCCCGTGAAAACGTTGTCCAGTGATATTCCTTCCACCACCATATGAATAATGAGTGTTTTTACTTCCACGCGGATAGTGGGATATTTTGCGGGACTGACGTTCAATGCCGTGTCATGTGCCAACAGTATAGAGGATGCTACTTTGACACGTTGCACTAGAAGACAAGCTTCAACAATGAAAACCTTTAAGCGCGGGATTTTAGGGACGGCCATAAGATTAAACTACTCTCTGAAACGGACCAACTTGACTCTGAGCTCGGTACCATTAAAAAGGTATTTTTCTTGGTTAAACACATCACTGTGTAGATATCCCAAAAGATCCACCTTCTTACTTTTTGCAGTGAGACTGCGACGATCCTCAAATCTTTTTTTATTGGTGTTAATCTCTTCAAAGTTTCCGGGGCTGTCAATGAAACACAAACCACAAGTAAAATAAGTTCTTTGGATTCACTGTAGTAATTGAGCAGTTTTTCAATGCACGATCTACAAGCATATATGTTACTGGTTGATGAGACCAATTTTTCATTAAAAAACACATTCATTTGTGTGAATAGTGAATTTCACCAGTTGTTGACGGGAGCGAATTTATCCAACTAGTTAAAAGTTCCCTAAACGGGTTTCATGATAGCTGCCCTGAGATAAAACATGGTCTGTGAAAGATAAATATAGAACTCGTCTTGACCAGTAACGGAAAATTTGATGGGTAAACCATTAATGAGGGAAGAGACAAGTTTGTACTGGATCCATTGTCTACTTTCAAGACTGGTATGTGTAGACGGGATGGAAAAGGGATCGAACTCACTACTGGAACAATCGAAATACTGGGGGTGTATAAAACACATTTCAACTGGAAATACCTACCACTTCTTTCATGACCTTTTTATGTCTGGCAATGACGGAGAACTGACGTAGATGCTTCTTACGACGCCTTTTATAATCTCAGTTGGCCAACAGTGGTTGATATTCTGCTCCACCTTGCGCTTCAGCTTTGGTCCAGCCTCACCGACACGCTGGTGTAAGTGTCTCTTTGAAAGAACAACGCTTATTGTTGATTTTGGAGAGCACGTTGATACCCGTATAAAGCGCTTGTTTTCGAATAGCATTAAAACTACCTCTAAGCAACGGTACAATGCTCTTGAAATGGCCGCTGAACAAGCTTTGTATTCCATACCTGCGTTGATTGGTAGCACCGTGGTAGATCGAAGATATTCCTGTTTAAGCCTAATTGAAGTAGTATCTTTGGTAGGGACAGTACATGTTGAGCAGCGTCGAAAATGAAGTTTGACACACAATTTTCCAAACTCGAATGGTACAGGTTCACCAGTGTCTGTTCTAATATTGATCTCCAGGCTTTCAATTTCCCTTCTAAGTAGAGGCATGTAGTGCAACGGAGTATAGCTAACTGTCTTATTTATATCGTAGAGATAGTTGGTGTTGTTGATACCGACGGTAGGTTAGAGCAGTGCCACAATGTCACCCACTGTCTGAGGAACAATGATATCCGTGTGGATCTGAATTTGCGAGGGCAAGCCTGGTAGAATGTTGGCGGCGTACGGGGACTTTTATAACATGATCAGATTAATCTTAGGATCTAAACCGAGCTGTAGATTTATTTAACTAGATATAGCTAGCAGCTGTATATTTTCAACTTTTTTGTTAGGATTAGTGTACTTGAATACAAATCCGAAATCCCCTTTAAACGCCTCTACATCGTTTAGGGAGTTGACAAATTCATGGGTAGTGCTGTAATTTACAGGTGGGATGTGATCCTTGAATATTTGTTCCACGCCATTAACGCCTACTCAGTTGTACCATACAATATTTTGGCCCTCAAATATGGTGTTGGAATATAGTGAGAGCGAATTTCCATTGTCCATCGAGTGGAGTGTAAGACGGAAAGGTAGTTTGTGGAGAAATTCATGAGGGTATTTTTCGGGAAACATCCCATAGAGCTGTCACTGTAAAGTTATATAAAACTGGTTCTTCATGCTAGAGCGCTGACATAGATGGCAGGACGCCAAGAATTAAATTTTTAGTGGTAACTTTCAACTTCATGTACACTTTCTTTATGGTGCCTTTACTCTTGACATGAAGTATTTTATCAACTTTAAAATTTAAGAAAAATGTACGCGTTGCAATTTTATTCGTAAAACGTCCCCTCCATATCCTCGCCATCAAGATTGATCAACCTATAGACGACTGGTTGTTGCAACACAAGACAGCTGACTTTGAAAATTTCCTCGCTCCAATTGCTCTCGTAGCCCTATTCAACAGCATTGTGAATTTGCTAATACGTGCAGTGTCACCGACTTCGAGTTTTGGTATACTATTCGAGTTTGGTTGCCACTTGCAGTACAGATTATATCTGACTTGAAGCACATTGATTTCTGAAACTTCAGCACGCTCTATCGTGATACTGGAATATTTTGCACCGTTGTAAGCGTGACGAGATCTTGGAGAACGTCCACATAGCGATATGTGTTATTTTTGATAAAGTAGCGCAACATGCGCCCTTTCAGGGTTCTATTGAATCGTTCCATGATGCTTGTCTTCACGTCCGGATTATGGATGTTGTAGCAATACACGTCTTCTTTATTGAGAAATGTCCGGAATAGACGTGACTTCTCCTTGTCCGTCAGTATAATAAAAGGTTTACGGCTACTTTGTTTGAAAATGTCCTAAAAGTTGTCCAATCTGAAGCTCCAAGTTTTGGAGGTAAGCGTCCTCGCACAGGCCATCTTGATAAACACGTCTATTACGCTGAGCAAGTACACGTAGCCGTCGTTTTATTTGCCGAGACTTCACATATTGTTGAGATTGGCTTGTCAGAGATCGTCAATATTTCACACCGCGTACTTATTGGGTGGACACTTTTTATCGTGGGTTTGTGTAGTGAATAAGCATCCTGCCCACGAAGTCATTCTCTTGCTTTGTCGGGATCTTTCTTGGACGCCTTTATGAGCGTCACCAGCCCTGCAAACCCTGCAGGATGAGAAGGGTGGTAGTAGATGTCAGCTAAATGGTCCATTAATGTTGATAGGCACCCACATGTATTCGTCCACCCTTTTAAGATTCTTCTGGTTAGGGCGTTGCGATGGTGTAAGTGGTTGAGGTACGGGTGTTGGATCTCTAATGGGCCCCAAATGTTTTGGGGTTACAATAAATTATTTCGGGACGTTTGTGTTTTGGGGCACCGTGATAAACTCTCGCCACCCCGACGGCTTGCGGTGTCTTCTTGCTCTGACATGATCGTTTGCTAAATCCACGATATTGGATCCACGGAGAGGCGTATCGTGAATAATCACTTCCCCGTTTGCGTCCCAAGAAATACCACCCCGGGAAATAATTTGTTCTTGTAAAAGTTCAGCTTGTTCCTGTTCAGGTATACTATTGAGTACAGCAGAGGTGGGAAGTACAGACACTTCAGGGCTAGTTGTAGTGTTATTTTCAGGTGGTGGAGGGGGCTGTATAAAGTTCAGATATCACTGTAGCACTTGTTGGAATAAAGTCCATTTAGAATTGTCGTCAAATTTCGAAGTGAGGATTTTTTCCATTTCCTTGTCCAGCTTGGAGATCACTAGATTTGTGGCTGATACCTCTTGTTGGTGGTGTTTCTTGTAAAGGCGTAATGTTTCCGGTGACACCAATATCATCTTTTTCGTGTGTTCCATTATCTACTTGTTGAATAAGGAACAAAGCATGCCACTGATTAATGGGGCTAAAAGTAAGGGCAGGAACTATCCTCCTGTCTGAATGAGTAGTCGTCTCATCTTCTTCCAGCACTCTCCTCATTTCATCAGCTTACGCAACACCTGCTTGTGAGCATGTAGCTTTGTCTTCTGCACATTTTTCAATGGCACCCTCCCTTTTAAAT
Organism: Timema shepardi; assembly: GCA_902151425.1. Lineage (NCBI taxonomy): Eukaryota > Metazoa > Arthropoda > Insecta > Phasmatodea > Timematidae > Timema > Timema shepardi. The sequence goes on along the minus strand of CABFVX010010360.1, from coordinate 2,221 downwards.
TGTTGTAGGCACACACGCAAACAAAGTCAATCATTTTTTGTTTGCAGTTTTCAGCAATGCGACACGTTGCTTCGGATTCATGCAATTCATCGCATGCAACAAAGGGACTTGCTTCAGCATTTTGTGACTCATGGATATGAAATGATATGTACTCAGTAAATGTCAGTGTTTTTATAGCTTTTGCATGGTAGGTACACACAGCAGCCAACATTTGTGCGGGTTCTATATCTGAACCATTCGGGTGTAACTTGCTTGAAATCTAACTGTATATAGACACGGGAAGTACTTATAAGATCAGTATAAGCCTCTTGTAGAACAAGTCTGTTTTCAGGACAAATTTGGTGTGCAAATTGTTGAATCTGAGCTTCATCCCTGAGATTTTTATAAAGCGCGATATAGTGTGCGTTTAATTAAATGTCTCTTTGTCCCTTATCCTGGTGGAATATATCTTGTGTAAGGTACATGATGCTAATATTTTGATAATGCCATCCTTTGTTGAAAGTATCGATGACAACTTCGTTGGCTTCATGCATCGGTTCGTCCATGATAATCAACTGTGTAGAGTAATAATAGTCACCATCCATTTATGGAAAGCCCTTACCTGTCTCGTCTTGTTCGAATCACGGTTGCCATAAAGCTTTATACCAGGTTCTAAAAATTGAAAAAAAGAAACCTGGACACGAAAATCGAGCCCGGGATCATTGGCTTAGTACGCCAATGCTGACCACTGAGCTATCCAAGATTTGTCCCGTGCCGAAGGTCATTCTTCTCTCATACTTTAAGGCAGAGTCTATGAAATCGTCGGCTACAAATGTGTGATTTATAATAATATCACGAGCTATCAGATAACCCATCCATCTGCGACTTGGTAGTTAGATTATATTGATGCCACATATACAATTAATATAATTGTAGAGGGATTCTTATATTTAGAATCAAATAGCCGAAGCTATTGTGTAAGCATTTAGTGAGGGATTACACCACTCAGATACCATATTCTGAAAATTAAAAAATGACACCTGGACACGGGAATCGAACCCGGGACCTTTGGAAATCACACATTTGTAGCCGATGATTTCTGCACATCCATCATAGACTCTGCCTTAAAACATGAGGGAAGAGTGACCTTGAGCACGGGACAAATCCTGGATAGCTCAGTGGCCAGAGCATTGGCGTACTAAGCCAAATCTCCCGTGCTCGATTCCTGTGTCCAGATGTCGTTTTTCAATTTTTAGAGTATATATCTGAGTGGTGTAATACCTCACTAAATGCTTACACAATAGCTTCGGCTATTTGATTCTTAATACAAGCATCCCTTTACAATCATAATAATTGTATATGTGGCATCAATATAAGCAAACTACTAAGTCACAGATGGCTGCGTTATCTGATAGCTCGTGATATTAGAAATCACACATTTGTAGCCTACGATTTCCCTAAGTCCATCATAGACTGCCTTAAAATATGAGTAAAGAATGATCTTGGGCACGGAACGAATCCTGGATAGCTCAGTGGCCAGAACATTAGCATACTAAGCCAAAGGTCCCGAGTTTGATTCCTGTATTCAGGTTTCATTTTTCAATTTGTGGTATAAATCCTCAATAAATGCTTACACAATAGCTTCGGATATTTGATTATCTCTATACCAGGTGATTTTATCAAATTTAACGCCACACATTGTGTCCAAATTACGTACAAAGGTCAGCTACAAAATGTGACTTTCCACAGCCTGAAGGACTACTGATGATGGTCAAAAATGGAGGTTTCAACTTATCCATAATATTTGAGGATGAGCCTATAAACTAAATGAACTTGTTTTTATAGGATAGGAGGTATGGTGTGTAGATGTTAAAACGCAATCACAACAGTTTTTATAATATTTATTTGCACAAACATAACAGTTTTAGTATATAATTCACACCATGAAAAGAATACGTGTAATTTGTATTTACAATAAATTATAGTTAAAGAATATGTATTTACAAATATATCTTACAGCCTTAAGTATATTGTACACTCCGTCGAAATTGAAAGGTAGCAACTTCTAATTCACTGAGCCCACGAAGTATGATATTCCTCCACACATAACTGTAGGATAGTTTGCCTAGCTACGTCCAACACCTAAGTTAGAGAAGGCCTTAAGGTGGGATGGAAGGGTCTGCCTTGGAGCTCTCAGTTTTAGATGAAGGGAAAGAAACAATCTCCCCTCTTACCATGCAGC
>CABFVX010010359.1:0-14437 GCA_902151425.1 Timema shepardi | reverse complement strand
TTTTCCCACTTATTTGAAGACACCTCAGCACTTTCATCCCTGGTAGGATTGAGTAGAGTTGTCCCGAGATAAGGTCTGAATGGCGAGCTTACGTTCGGGCGGTCATTAACTTTAGAAATTTAGTTAGTTAAACTTAATTTAAAAGGACATGAACCGTGTTTTATTTTTCCCCTTCATATATGCATCATTTCCTCCACATACGTGAGCACAACAAAGAAGAATGCCGCTCGTCTCGTAGAGAGAGAGAGAGAAAAAGGACACCACGAACGTCTGGTTCATTGTCACTCATGACAATTCCCGCTAAGCGTCTGGTTCGCGTTTTACTGCCGCGTACTTTTGTCAATGCCTCACGTATCGTTGGCCAGCTGCGCAGTTTTTTGTTTGTTTGAGTTAATAGTTTGCGATACAGTGGGCATTGCCAAGGCCACCCTACAGTCCAACTTTCATAATAAAGAGCCTTATCTTACAGCTAGAAAAGTTATAGCACCGATTTTATCACGAAAAAACTATTTGAAAAGGCCTTTTTCGTCTTACTAGAATCCTATTATAATATAACTTATTTGGATTCATGAGGAAAAAAAGATCTTCCAGATGATTTTTCCTAAGAAAATCAGGCTATAGATCTACTTTCACGTATTTATACGTCAGGTCACGTGACATGCAACTGTAACCCTTGCTAGATATTCTTAATACCGATAAATACCACAAAATAATATAGTAAAAGGTTGTCATTGCTGAGATCAAACTAATATGTTAATATTTTCTGAAATAATCTTCCTACGAACACTGTACTCTATCCTATATTACATCATCTTGTTCTTTAGCACGATCTTCAGATGTTACTGCGGTTAGCCTATATCCAGTAAGATACATCTGACAGCTGACGGCTTTGAAAAGTTACCAGACCAAATTATGTATCCCTACGCCGGACCATATGAGCTGCACAAACATGTATTTAGCAGCTGTCACTTCTGACGGTCAAAATTTAGGTATATACCTAATGTTGACTGTCAGAAGTCAGCTGTGAACTGTCAGTCAGCACTGAAGAAGCCACGGGGCTACTGTAGAATACAACAGATGGTTTAATATCCCAGGAAGATTGTACAAGATTAACTGTTCTTGGCCCATGGATAGATACCCTTCTATAATCATCATTACTGTCATCGCGGTTTATTACCGACTCAGGACAAATATGGCTGCCAGTTAGTACAGCTTTAAGTAATATTCTATTTAAGGCGAATCTACACGTGTATAAGTAACCAAATCAAGTAGCTAAACGCATCACTTTAAGTGCCTAGAAAATGTCCACATACGTTTCAACATAGATGTTTAGCCGACATTAATCAAAATGGCGCAACGTACGATTTATTCGTGCATTATTGAACTTTATATGATCTTTTATTTTCTTGCGAGTAGGTTGATTGTAGAACCCACATTTTATTGTTTATTTCTGCATCTCTATAGACTCCAAACGCCTCAATTCCTACTCAATTTCTTTGTAAGCCGTTTCTCGGCTTAGTTTATCCTTGTGAATGCTAACCTTAAAGATCGTGGGTTCGAACCCAACCGGGGAAATCCGTAGCAAAACTTCCTTCGGAGGGGAAGCAAAGCCGTCGCTCCCATGTCGAAGGTATGTGAAAATGCCTTATCCGTCAAAATCGGTAAGCTCTCTCGCTCTAGCTCATAGAAATTCTTGTGTGCCGATATGATCACTCGGTTCAGAAAAAATGCACGTTAAATACCTCTAATAACCCTTGGAGAACTTGTTCCTCTAATTAACTTCACTAAACTGACCCTGACTTCACTTGTTTATTTTGCTTTTAGTTACCGCGAGACGGACTGGGAGGAAGAAGACACTCACTCAAGTAAATAGAAATGAGTTTTATTCACGTGACTAAACAGTTCACTAGATTCGTTACTTGCTCAAGTACTAAATGGACAAGTACAGTAGCCCCATTGCTTCTTTGGTGCTGGCTGATGGCTTTGAAAAGTTACCAGACCAAATTATGTATCCCTACGCCGAACTATATGATCTGAAGGGGAAAAAAATGGGGTGTGGCTGTGTCATGGACACGGCCGTGTGTTGTTCGTGAATACGTTTATGTAACGGGTTATATATATTTTTTAATAAAATATTTTTATTTATGTATTTAGGATAAAAGCAAGGAAACAAATAATTATTGTGTTACAATATAACTTTATTAATTATAGGTCTGTGATAAGAAAAGTACAAATGGCATACAAGATACATCGAGATTTCTGGTATTCTAACACCTTATTATATTCACTGTCACTACTTTAAACTAATGTTTTATATACAATCGATAGATTTTGACGACATCTGACGATTAAAACTTAAAACGAACATCGTAGCTTCTCCGAGTCAAAAGTTATACAAATTGCAAATCTCGATACGCAGCAAAATAACCTCAAAATGGCGGCGCTTCCCCCTCCACCGCGCGCGATGCGTCACTGTTCTCGCGTATCGTAATCCATTCTTTGATCCTTTAGCTATCCAGTGGTATAATTTAATTTTGGATGTAGAGGATAGATTCGAAACTACAACGCCAAACTGTATCCCCCCGATTTTGTTATGATTAGGTTTTTTGGATTGCCTCCCCCGTATGGTAGCAAATTTAAAGACGTATTCACGTCAACACGTGTTTAGCTGCTGTCACTTTTGACAGTCAAAATTTTAGTTATATACCTAAATGTAGAGCTGTCAGAAGTCAGCACCAAAGAAGCCATGGGGCTACTGTAGTTAGTTGCGTGCTGGTATGCAACTGTTTTATTTCTTGTTCTTTGGTGTCAGTTTTCTGGCTAACAGCGATTCAAACTATCCGGCTTGATACGAGATCAAGAGTGCAAACCCACATTGCTTGGGGAAATGAGTCAAATATCCATCCGCCTCTACAGAAACGTAATGTATATTCCATTCACGTTGGGAATTACTCTCTGAAAGGTCTTTTTTTCCTACCAATATCCTACTATATAGTAGATTTCTGGTAGGGAAAAAGGCCTTTCAGAAAACAATTCCTACGCTGAACAGACTTTAATTCGCTGAGATCCAGTGATCACGAAGAATCAATTAGCCAAAGTTATTATATTTGCTTTAATGAGGATTTAAAATTGCACCTGGACACGGGAATCGAACCCGGGACCTTTGGCTTAGTACCCCAATGCTCTGACCACCGAGCTATCCAGGAAGAAGCTGCAATAAGCCAACTACCGAGTCGAAGGTGGCTGCGTTATCTGATAGCTCGTGATCTTAAATAAATCACACATTAGTAGCCGATTATTTCCGCACATCCATCATGGACTCTGCCTTAAAATATGAGTGATGAATGACCCAGGGGCACGGTACGATTCCTGGATATCTCACTGGTTAGAGCATTGGCGTACTAAGCCAAAGGTCCCGGGTTCGGTTCCCGTGTTGAGATGTCATTTTTCAGTTTTCATATTATCACAGTGATCACGTTGACCAAGACGGCAGTCTCGACATGTCTGATTTTCCAGTGATAGGGAGGTCGGTGTTCGAATTCTGGCTAGGTGTACTTGGGAGTGTTTTTTTTTCCTTGAGCTGTTTTCCAATCTACCTCCGCACATATTTGGGTACATTTTTTCAGAAATTCCACGTTCCTCGTTCCTTTTCCCATTCGAGTAAGTATATGGACAGCACCTAGCAGGGGTGGTAAGAAGCAGTTCCCCTTAACTAATTCAATTTTTTTTTTCAACCGCACATCTTACAAAAAGTAAACTGACACCATAGCTCAGTCGGTAGCATGTCTGACTGCTGAACTTAGGGCCTCGGGCTCGATTCCCGTCATAGCCAAAAGTTTAGCCTTGCTGAATTGCGGATTTACCCTTTTCACAGGGATGTAGAAACATCCGTGGACTGGATGTTCTGTCTGTCCTAGATTTAAGTTAGTTTATAAGTCGTGTGTTGATAAACTATGTTCAGAAAGCGCTCTCTAAATACCTCAAAAATATATATTTCTAAGCTATAAAAGTAATTGTCATCAGCTATGTTAGTTGTAAATATATATTTGTGCGGACTACCGGTTAGTTTGATTACAAAAATATACACTTTTATTTGGACGTGTGTGTACTTACGTCATCGACATCTATTCCATACGAGTAAAGCTGACCACGAGAATGTGTAGCTCTGACGCGGAGGGGGGTCTGCGCTTCGAACCTCGTCACTGAGATGATATTTAATCGCTCTTAGTCCCCGTTTCAATCGGGGGAGTAAAACGGGAGGTGGGGGTGAATTAGGGTGTTTCTATGTGCACTTTTTTTTAAAAGGGGATATTAAAAGGATAGGTCTATGTATTCAATCGGGTTCCTTAGGTTTATCTTTTTTTTAAATGATCTAAAATAATTTACGTCAAATATTTGCCGAAAATTTGGGTGCGCTGCTAATTTTGTAAACTCACACACGCGTTTTATTGTGTTTTATTTCTTTGTCTCGCTCCCCTTGTTCGACGACCCCCCGACTGCCGACGATTGGCTCCTGTGTTTCGCTATTCCCGAGGAGAGAGGGCTCGTCCTAGATCGCTCTCCCGAAATATTCTGGATACCGGGGCGTCGCGACGCCCGATGGCCTCTTCTTCCACGAGATAAAGGCCGTCCGCTTCAAGTTCACGGTAATTTGGCATCGGGTGAAGTAGCCGAGACTTTGCTAGAATATATTCTCGATTAGAATAACGTGTAATGTTTCGAGTAGTTTTCGGATCAAATCCCAATCGAGTATTTTCATATATACACACACACACACACACACACACACACAGTAGCCCCACGGCTTCTTTTGTGCTGACTTCTGACAGTCAACATTTAGGTATATACCTAAATTTTGACTGTCAGAAGTGACAGCTGCTAAACACATGTTTTTGCAGATTATTTGGTTCGGCGTAGGGATACATAATTTGGTCTGGTAACTTTTCAAAGCCGTCAGCTGTGAGCTGTCAGTCAGCACCAAAGAAGTCATGGGGCTACTGTGTATATATATAATCACCGCGTCTTTATTCGGGTTATACGCTAATATTTTTAGGGATTATGTTGGCTATATTTAGAGGAAGTGCACTCGCATTTACATATATGGAGAGTGGAAAGCCAGTTTTTGGGGGGGGGGGACCCTCTCAGTACACCCGATCGAGATTCGAACCTCGGATCACGCCGACATCGTCAGTCTTGTCCACTGCGAGGATAGTGCCCTAGATCACGCGACCATCGACGCGGGTTTAGTTTTCAATTAAAAAGTTTCAAAATCTAATTCGAGAAAATGTTTTGTTATGAAAGGTTTTCTAATCTAATCGAGTGTCAGGTTAAATTGTATTTATTTTAGAACCATTACCAATCAAGAAATTATAAGTTATAAAAAACTGTGTACAAACAAAACAAACACCTCAGGGTAATTAGCGGACAAATCACAGGTCTTCATGGTCAAGGTAAATATATGAGTTCATTTATTAAAATAAACTGTAACGATGGAAACCTGGCATACCTGAAGACGATATGATGGAGTTATTGTTGGCTGTATTTTTATATAGAATTTATTTTACTTTCTATAAATCGTTACCCGCTTCGGTGGCGTAGTTGGCTAACGCGCTTGTCGTGTTGAGCTCGACTGTCGAGGACGGGGTTCGAATCTCGGTCGGGTGAACTTTTTTTTTCCTAAATGGTTTTCCACTCTCCCTCCACGCAAATGCGGGTTCACTTCCTCTAATTCAACCTTCCCGATTCCTAATCCATTAGAGTAATTAGTACTTAAAGCGTATAACCCGAACGGGTAGTAAGACGCGGTGCTAAATATGATTATAAAAAGTTAAATTATGTACAAGTTTGACTGTTATATTTGAATTTAGAATTAAATTCCACCGAATCTTTAATCTGTTTTAACATGCGTGGAAAAAATGTTTGACTTGTATGTAAAAGGTTGGGATGTGTATTAAAAGGGATAGCATGTGTGTGAAAGATTGTGATACGTGTGTAAAAGGTTGTGTTATCATATTGTTAAAATAAATCATTATAAACTTTGGCCAACTTTTCATGTATCTTCCTTCATATCATTGTTTTGAAAGCGCTGCATTCGTATCGAATGTAAGTCAACATCATCTTGCACAAGTTGGGATGCAATAAGAATTAAGGTCTGTATTTTAATTTTTTTTATAACAAAACACTTTTTTGGCAAAATAAATCAATATTGCTCTAAATTTGAGAATACTCTTTTAAATGGGAGTAAAAATTCAAGTCAATTTCCTTGATGCCCATTGACAGATATTCTATCCAAATATTGAGAAAACTTGAAATCGCTAATTTTGGGTATTTCTGACTCGGGAACATACTGAGGAAAGATTAAATATAAACACCCGAAATACCCCTGTGGGCCTTGAGTTTACCAAATTTGGTCTAAAGTTAAATTAACACGTTCGCGTCTAGGTGACCTTGTGGTCTAAGGTGGCGGACTTCAGTGCTGGGGGTCCGGGGTTCGATCCTAGGTCCCGGCACAGATTTATCTGATTACCAAACCCTTCCTTCACCTCTGACAAGACATCTTGTGAATGTGGGGAATGCCAGGCCTCCACCGTGGTTCGGATTCCACGTTAAACTGTAGGTCCTCCACTTCACCTCACAATCACCCTACCATTACACATTAGCGTAAGTGCGTATAACCCGAACGGGTAGTAAGACGCGGTGCTAATAATAATAATAATAATAATAATAATAATAATGACACGTTCGCTTAAAACAGAAAGTAAGCAAGCAGAATTCGCTTTTATTGGTGCTGAAATTTATGTCGACCCATAATGCTTTGCAACACAAACTAGAAACAGCTTATTAATGAAATGATTTATTTTCTGGTGAATAAACATATACTTTCCATTACTGTCGCGATGGATGTTTTCTAATTATCGTGTTGTGAAACAAATCAACACACACACACACACACTTTTCATCTAAACAAGTTATTTCAAATCATTCCCCAGAAGTAGACGCGGTTGTCTCCTAGTATCTCACTTTGTAGGAGCATGCGCACTGTGACGGTTAGTTTAGAAATGTTATCGAATCTCCCAAGTTGATGTTGTCGCGCAGAAAAAGGAAAGCTGAAGTTATTTCAAGTCGCGCACCAGAGCGGACAACGCCGGCGAGGCGGACATCTTGTGATTGGCTTAGAGCTCGTCACGTGATTACGTTTCTGCTCGGGTGAACCCACGGTATAAATCCTATGATTTGTTGAGGTTTGAACCACTACAGCTCGGATCGCAACTGTTTGCTCTTACCGTGGACGTGCTATATAACCCCCTCCCTTTTCATCCTACGTGTCCGTGTTGGGTCAGTTCCTGGCGCTCCGCCCTCACGTGCTCTCGCAACTCGAGGGGGACGTCGTCAGAGAGGATGGCCGTCGGAGGGAAGTGACGCGGTGACGTCTTATCGTCGTCCTCTCCTGTCAACTGACCTAGACGGTCCGGGATTGATTCTCGACGAGGGACAAAACTCGTTTTAAATCACCTCATCCCTCCTTACTCGATTCCCCCCCCTCCCACCACGTATTACTGCCCGTCTGGGGGACTGTACGCATATTTACAATTATGGGGTGTAAGGAGGAGTAAGGTAGAAATGAAAGAAAAGTGTACCCTCGTTTGAGCGTAAGGAGAGTGGGAAACCATTTGGGAATTAAAAGGAAATTGAATACACTTCCGGGATTCGAACCTTGACCTTTCTGACACTGATAAAATGAGTGAGGTGAGACTGACGTCTGTTTCCGCGCGCCTTTGGAGGGGGTTGAGGAGGGAACCGTTATCTAGTTGATAACTATATTTTTATTACTTTTATTACTATCTAAACTAGGATTGGTACGTTAGAATCCTTAAGGTTATTCAAAGATTTGAGAAAATATTAATATTTTTTTATTCTTTGTTTATTTTTATTGTTAGTTGTAATTAGTTTTAGAGCTCTAACACTGCTTATTGGTCGTTCAGCCTCAAAATAATTAAAGGATGAACTTAACAACTAGACCCCATAGCAGTAATTTAACATCCAAGCGAATGTATGAATGTTAACATTTAGCTACTACTTCTTTTGACCGATCTCTTGGTCTAGTAGTCAGCATTCCTGACTACTAATCTAGAGGTCCCGGGTTCGACTCCCCAAGGTATGATAGGTATTTTTTTTAAAATGAATTAATTGCTACTACGATTGCCATGGTCTGGATAATTAGGCTCAATTTTGGTTTTAAAAAAACTCCTTTAGGCACCACGTAATCACCATCATCACTTCATCGGGGCGAAGTAACGGCTACATGGAATGTACAACAGACAAATACAAGATTATAATTAATTTAATTACAGGTGACCAGGTGGTCTAGGGGGTAAGGTGTTGGACTTCTGTGCTGGCGGGTCCGGGGCTCAATCCTCGGTCCCGGCACAGATTTATCTGATTACCAAACCCTTCCTTCACCTCTGACAAGAAATCTTGTGAATGTGAGGAATGCCAGGCCTCCACCGTGGTTCGGATCCCACGTTAAACTGTAGGTCCTCCATTTCATCTCACAATCGCCCTACCATTAAACATTAGCGTAAGTGCGTATAACCCGAACGGGTAGTAAGACGCGGTGCTAATAATAATATAATAATAATTTAATTATATATTTTACCCGCCTCGGTGGTGTAGTTGGCTAACGCGCTTGTCCTGTTGAGCTCGACTGCTGAGGACGGGGAGATCGAGGTTCGAATCTCGGTCGGGTGAACTGGGGGTGGATTTTCCTGAATGGTTTTCCACTCTACCTCCACGCAAATGCGGGTTCACTTCCTCTAATTCAACCTTCCCAATCCCTAATCCATTAGAGTAATTAGTACTTAAAACGTATAACCCGAACGGGTAGTAAGACGCGGTGCTAAATGTTATTATTATTAATTATATATTTTGTGTTCTGAGGTGAAATGATGGATTTGATCTTACTCTCTACTTGTTTACACAACATGAATCTTTGTGAGAGACATTTACTTCTTGTTTATTGTCTCGCAGAGCTGTGTCATCAGACACGGTAGTTAATTACTAATGTTTTGACTAACCCCCGTTAATTAGTGTAGACAGCACAACTGTTGCAAAATGTGCAGCTCATGTTTTGCTTAGCTTTGCTTTGCTTGGTTCAAACCTTTGAATAATAATAATAATAATAATAATAATACCTGCCTCGTTGGTGTAGTTCCACGTAAATGCGGGTCCATTTCCTATAAATTCAACCTTCCCAATTAATAATCCACTAGCGCGATCAGTACTTAAGCGTATAACCCAAACGGTTAGTATGACTTGTTGATAAATATAAAATAATAATAATATTTCAATTTACAGTGTTTTGTCTATAGTCCATTTTACATAAAAAGAGACTTTTAGAAAATACAAACACATTTCGTGGTTAAAATTGATAACAATATGTTATTTTATATGTATTGATTAATATCTATCAAGAGTGACAGCTGCAGAGCACATGACTTGACGTATGAATATGTGAAAGTAGATCTAGATACTTTTATATGATGATCGAACTGTATAAGCTATTAAAGTATCAATCCCTCAACAGACCGGACCGCCGTTGTCGAGAAGATCGGTGCTCGATTCCTAGTTGGGTGTATTGCGAGTTTTTTCACCTCTATTAGAATGCGGGTACATTTCCTTTAAAATTCCTTCTTCCTCATCCCTACTCCACCGGCGATATTAATGTATCCCAACCACGCGCTGAAGAAGAATCTGTAGATAGGAACATAGTCCTGCCCGTGACTATAAACTACTGTAACGACGCCGAAGCTGACGTCTTATCTGACCAGTAATATTTCCCGGAGCCGCTCCGGGCCATTTCTCCGGTGGGTCGCACACTGGGGCCCCGTTGTGTCGTGGTCAATGGGGCGTCCCGCAAGGCCCCGACATTGATAAACACACACTTTCTCTCTCATTGATTTACATAACCGCCGCTCTACTTTTCTAGTTCACGGTCAATTTGTTCGTTAGACATTTTCCCGTCCTCGATCTTGCGTTGGCGTCTTGGTCAAGTTGTAGCTTGATTCCCTGCGTGTCTTGGTCAAGTTGTAGCTTCATTCCCTGCGTGAATTGGTCAAGTTGTAGCTTGATTCCCTGCGTGTCTTGGTCAAGTTGTAGTTTCATTCCCAGCCAGTATTGGTCAAGTTGTAGCTTCATTCCCTGCGTGTATTGGTCAAGTTGTAGTTTCATTCCCTGCGCGTCTTGGTCAAGTTGTAGCTTCATTCCCTGCGCGCCTTGGTCAAGTTGTAGCTTCATTCCCTGCGCGTCTTGGTCAAGTTGTAGCTTCATTCCCTGCGCGTCTTGGTCAAGTTGTAGCTTCATTCCCTGCGTGTATTGGTCAAGTTGTAGTTTCATTCCCTGCCAGTATTGGTCAAGTTGTAGCTTCATTCCCTGCGTGTATTGGTCAAGTTGTAGCCTCATTCCTTGCGTGTATTGGTCAAGTTGTAGTTTCATTCCCTGCGTGTCTTGGTCACGTTGTAGCCTCATTCCCTGCGCGTATTGGTCACGTTGTAGTTTCATTCCCTGCGCGTCTTGGTCAAGTTGTAGTTTCATTCCCTGCGCGTCTTGGTCAAATTGTAGCTTCATTCTCTGGGTTTCTTGGTCAAGGGCTCTTGGAACTATATTATTTTTTAAGTTTTTCTAGCACTGCGTCTTACTACCCGTTCGGGGCTGTACGCATATGTACTAATTATGCCAATGGTTTTATGGGTTAGGAAGGTTATATTTAGTGGAAGTGTACTCGCATTTGCTTGGGAGAAGACAGGAGAAAACCATTTTGTAAAACCGGCTTATGTACACCCGACAGAGATTAGAACCTTGATCTCCCAGACATCGGCAGTCTAGCCTACTGCGAGAGTAGCGCGTTAGACCACGCGGACACCGAACTGGGTATGTATTAAGTACGCTGATGGGTTAATTATGATGAAGGCTGAACGCAGAGGTAGTGCACTCAAATTTGACGCGTAGGACGTTTGACGCTGTTGTGAAAACACAATCTTACCTCGTGTGTTTGTTTATATCTATAGCCACTCTCTGTTCAATCGGCTGATAGGTTAGGCTACATTATGTTAGGTTAGCTCTGCTTAAATGAAAGGAGGAATGCTGTTTAGCCATAGTCCATGCTTCCTATCTCGATTGGTCCAAAATACTTCCCATTTAATTACCTTAATCGCGTCAAAGTCCTATATTCGATTGATCCAAACGCCAACTTGCCTAGAGGGAGAGTAGAAAACAATTTTTTTAAACCGCCCTCTGTACACCCAACCAGGACTCGAACCCCGGTATCGTGAGGATAATGCCTCACAACTTTCCATTACAGACGCGATTAAGCTGATTTTGTTTAAATATTTAAAACAAAATAAGGCTGCCAACTATTTGAGGTGCCGTGCTCAACGTTTACTTTCTAAACACACATATAATATATTCACGTGATTTATAAACTTATTTAGCCTTAGAACAAACACAACACCCAGGCTTTTAATTTATCATTAGGGGAGGGGAACCTCCCAATTTAACATATTATAGTATGTGACCTGACAGTCTAGACCGGGGTTCGATCCTCGGTCCGGGCACAGATTTATCTGATTACCAAACCCTTCCTTCACCTCTGACAATACATCTTGTGAATGTGAGGAATGCCAGGCCTCCCCCGTGGTTCGGATTCCACGTTAAACTGTAGGTCCTCCATTTCATCTCGCAATCACCCTACCATCACACATTAGCGTAAGTGTGTATAACCCGAACGGGTAGTAAGACGCGGTGCTAATAATAATAATAATAAATATTATTAGTTCATCCTAACCTGATACCTGAATTAAACAAACATTTACATATCACTACGCGAAGGACCTACATGAATGGTTGGAACACCAGTGCAATCTTTTAAACAGGCGTGACCATGTATAGTCGGTATTATACAAAAGTAGGTCATTAGGAATGTTTGTATTTTTCAAATACTTTTAAATTTGCTGTCTTATTTTTAACAAAACTCGGGCCAGACTCAGTAAAAACCACGAATAGATGGAAAGCACTCAACACTCACTTCACGCTGCCTAGATGAACTGTCGACTGACCGTTGTTGACTTGATCTTGACATGTGATAAGGATTGTACTAGGGGGTGCCTCAACACAGAGTCAGTTGTTGGTATTATTATTATTATCACCGCGTCTTACTACTCGTTCGGGTTATACGCACTTACGCTAATGTGTAATGGTAGGGTGATTGTGAGATGAAATGGGGGACCTACAGTTTAACGTGGGATCCGAACCACGGTGGAGGCCTGGCATTCCCCACATTCACAAGATATCTTGTCAGAGGTGAAGGAAGGGTTTGATAATCAGATAAATCTGTGCCGGGACCGAGGATTGAACCCCGGACGCCCGCACAGAAGTCCGACACCTTACCCCTAGACCACCAGGTCACCAAATTGTTGGTATTCGAACAGCGCTTGCAAAGCTTAAAGTGTGATTTCTAAATCAAATGAAGGGATAATTTTAGTTATAATAATGTTCTTATATTATTTTAAAACAAGTTTAACACAACACAATGGCGGGACTATTTAGTGAAAGGATACCATTGAAGTCCGTTCAGTTGCAAATCAGAGCATAAACTTCCACGTGGCTTTGTTAAATCAGGTCTCAGCTTAGGATGAATCAATAATAGTTGGGTTTTTTTTTCCGACCGTGCTCGGGAGTCAAACCTGGCACAGCCTTAATTTTAGTATATAGATATGAGAAACCAAAGGTGTAGGGGCTTTCGATTGTTGTGGTTCGCTGTGTTTCTTAATCCGCTGAACATGTATAGACCGTGTGTTTTGCTAATCTCACTTGGAGTTTTGAGTGGGCTTCACCCCCCACCCCTTTGAAACGAGAGTGAGACACGTCCCGAGCCGCTGTCGCGTACTCTAGTGATACAGGCGACAGCGAAATGCGGTGTTCAAGTTCACTATACTCCTGTACGTGATGTCACGTGCTCTTTTCAACAACGACACAAGTCGAAATAAGATTGTGCGTGTCACGTTAGATAACTGCATGGATATATCAATGTGTGTTGCGTGTGGAATCTATTAGAGTCGCGATTATCCGGCCTAAAGTTGCGGCATTCCGAGCCGGATAGTACGGAATCCGACAGAAAATAATTTACAGTATGGGTGTGCTTAATTCTTTTTTCCCCACAGATCATTTAACTCCGTTTTAAGATAATCTGCTGATTTTCTGACTTCTATGTAAAATATAAATACAGTAGTTGTAGGGGGACAGAGAAAATTAAACGAGAAAGATATTTTTAAAATCTTCACCGTACAGTACTTTATTTTTTAAATGTACCATCGGCTACACAGTAAGAACTAGTGAGAATAGAGCGTCAAATGGAGCACATTATTAGATTCAGTAAATGTTTTATAGGGGATATGTACCGGTTTGTTTATTTTAACACCGAGAACAAGTGAGAACAGAGCGTCAAATGGAGTACATTATATTATTATTATTATTAGCACCGCGTCTTTCTACCCGTTCGGGTTATACGCACTTACGCTAATGTGTAATGATAGGGTGATAGTGAGACGGAATGGAGGACCTACAGTTTAACGTGGAATCCGAACCATGGTGGAGACCTGGCATTCCCGAGTACATTATAGATTCAGTAAATGTTCTATAGGGGACATGTACCAGTTTGTTTATTTTAAAACACACTTGTTAACACCGAGAACAGAGACGGATAATACGGAGGACCAGATAATCGCGACTTTAGCCTACTTACCAGCTTTGTTAAGGACTTTTGCCTACCTGTGGTGAAATGACAAGTCAAGAAAGGGTATTTCCCTTGTAAATGTATCAACCTTTTTATTCTGCGTCATTTGATGATATAACATTAAAACAGAAACCATAAATTCTTCAATAATTCTAAAAATAGTCTTTCCATATAATATTTTTTATTGTAGCTATAATTTTTTTAATTGTCTCCAACTCAACTCTCTAAAATTTCCCGTGGGAAATTATTGCCAGGATCTCTTTTTGGAAGCGACGTCTGTGGTTCACTTAAAAATATGCTTTTCAAACTAGAGTTTCTAAAATGCTGCGTTCTCTTCATAAATTAAGTTGGTGAATCGGCCGAACCAAGGGCTGTTGGCGACTTCATTAAACCGTCCTCGGTTATGTCCATGCGCATGTGTGTTCACAAAATAAAAAAGTTTTATTTTGAAACTAATATTTTTTGTGGTTAGTTATAATAAACATTAACTTATTTTGTTGGTCATTTATAAGAAGATGGGGTGACCTGGCGGTCTAGGGGTAAGGTGTCAGACTTCTGTGCTGGTGGCCGGGGTTCAATACCAGGTCCCGGCACAGATTTATCTGATTACCAAACCCTTCCTTCACCTCTGACAAGACATCTTGTGAATGT
>CABFVX010010358.1:0-14438 GCA_902151425.1 Timema shepardi | reverse complement strand
GAATATCCTAGAAGCTTGACGTGGCCGGAAGAAGCAACTATCTTCCTTTGTTTCTCGCCAGTCTCGGGTTTGACGCTAGGTGGCGCCTGTCAAACGCTCCGTCAGTCTGTCGGGTTGTTTGGAGTGAGTCGGTCAGTGCTAGTGCCATGCGTTGCTGCTCGTCTTGGAGGTTCGGTGAGTGTCCCCCATTTGATTAAGTCATAACTCGTAAGTTGTTACATCATGTCTTGTAACTTGTTACATACTAATAAAACTGTAGTAATGATAAGAACATGGAGAAAGCGATGTCTACTGTTTACAGAACTAACAATAAGAATATAGAGGCAGCAACTCAACTGTTCGCAGTACTAATTGTAAGATAATAATATCAAGAAAACGAGGATTACTGTTCACAGAATTATTACTTAGTATTCTCTTAACCTACTGTTTGTGGACTGTGGACATTTAAATGCCAATTTTGTTTATAAAAAATAAGCACTTATCATTTGGGGTTTTAAACGCTAGTTTATAATACTCTGTATAAGAGCGCCACTCACTTGAAGGGCAATATCTTTACGCAACAGTATCTCTTGTGGAAATGGCAATCCTGAGACTTCAAAATCACTATGCCCACTCTCAATTATTTTATTATTTACTCTGGCGAAAATTTCTTTAAATACCACATTTGTATTTTATGAACGCTATATTTATGTTTATTACAATTTATCTTAAACTCAAAATCACCTCATTTTCTACCGAATGTATTTGAAAATGAGATAATCTTACTTTTGTATACATTAAAAAAAATACAGTTATCTCCCGACTATCCGCGGTAATGGAGGGGACGAGTGCCATGAATAACACAAAACCACGAATAAACCGCATAATAAGTCAAACAAGAGATGCAGCAAATTATATTCGAACTAGTAGGATACTCACCTAACATGATTGCACTTATGAACACATCATTTTATTTCACCCTCTAAGATGATAAAAAAAAACCTTTGAATCAATGTACAGTATACTCAAAATGGGCACATTATTTTTAAAAAACACTTTGAATCAATGTACAGTATACTCAAAATAGACACATCATTTAAAAAACACTTTGAATCAATGTACAGTATACTCACAATAGACACATCATTTAAAAAACACTTTAAATCAATGTACAGTCTACTCAAAATAGAAACATCATTTAAAAACACTTTGAATCAATGTACAGTATACTCACAATAGACACATCATTTAGAAAACACTTTGAATCAATGTACAGTATACTCAAAATGGACACATCATTTTGAATAAAACACTTTGAATCAATGTACAGTATACTCAAAATGGACACATCATTCAAAAAACACTTTGAATCAATGTACAGTATACTCAAATTGGACACATCATTTAAAAAAACACTTTGAATCAATGTACAATATACTCAAAATAGACACATCATTTAAAAAACACTTTGAATCAATGTACAGTATACTCAAAATTGACACATCATTTAAAAAGTTTGTTCTGCTTCTGCTTTATTACAGCTGGTTTCTTTTTCCTTATCCCGCTACGTATTTGCTGTGACACCAGCTTGTCAGATAAGATCTTGTCGTCTTCCTGTTACAAATAATTAAGCAGGCTTTGAGCCTATTCCAGTGCTGACCCCCTTTTATAAACCTTTTTCCTCTCTGGCCATTATCTCTTCCAAAAGAATTTACTGAGTACAACAACCGGTAACCCTGTATTCTCCATCAATGCAGTGGGTTATTTTTTTTAAGTATCCCCTGTTATTGGCGATACTGCGGTTAGGCCGCAAAGCGGATAATCCGCCCGCAGATATTCGAGAGTTTACTGCAAATCCACACTATAAGGATTTTAGTACTAATGGACAGTGATTCCAATCTTTGGGTCACAAGCCTATTTTTAGCGGGTCACAAAATGTTTTTGAAATGGGGAAGTGTTACTATAATTTGAAAATATAAAATCAAGAAATAATGAGCAAGGGACAAATCGAAGAGAAAAAATTTTTAAACAAAATAATAAGAGGTCAAAACTTAATTTCAAAGCAAACTGCAAGCGTTTAACTCTTTACGCCTGAAAATTATTCGCATCAACGTAGACGTCAGCACCACCATCAACAGAAACAGTAAATTAGACCACCCTTCGCACACGTCTCACTGTGAAAAAAAAATTAAAGCAATATTCAATTATAAATTTATAATTAAGGTACAGTGCACCGCACTAACTTTTTCTCTCAATTATCTTAAAATAAAGACATTTAGTAAATTAATATTTCTTATTTTAGGTATTTTACATACACTTTCTAAACTGACATTATATCAGCACACATCATATAAACTAGCCTGAATCTAGAACAGATACAACATCCAACCCCGCAGCGATTAGTTCATCGCTGTGAGAGGGGAAACTAACACTTCGTCAATGAGACATGCTTTGACAATGTCAGGAATCAAACTTGAAACCCTAAGCTCAGCAAACAGACACGCTACCGACAGAGCAAAGGTATCGGGAGATGTATTAGAATAAACTTGTTGGAGTTGTGAAAGAAAAGCATATACATTATTGAGGAAACACTTCACAAAAGAGCATAAATGAACTAATATATTCTTTTACAGAAACACAGAGGAAAGAGGAATATATTTGTTCACCAAAGAGCATAGCTTTCAATTCCATATTTAAAAGTCCTTAAAGTAATTTTCATGGGAAAACGAGAATTGCCATTTTATTTGCAATGTTAATAAATGCCTGGATACAAAATCTAATCAAAATCATGAAAGCGGATTTTGAGAATATCGATTGTATGTATTTTTTCCTTTAAATAAACTATCCTTATTTTTATGGTTGGATATTTAATTCCGGAAATCTCCTGGGGAGCCCCATGAAAGTCTTAGATACCAAGGTTTAGACCAAATGGTTTCGTCTCTAGTCTAAGATACAGACACATCGCCAAAACCACTTTTCGGTTTCAGGAGGTCATGAAACGTCGACATTTATCAAAATCTTTAGTTAGAGAGTGTTTTATGACCACAATACTTCTCTATTCGAGGGGTTGAGAGAAAGTAAAATCAGTAGTATAAAGATAATTTAACTACCCCCACTATCTTTCATCCCTCCTTTCGCCATGCTCTATTAAATCTAGGTGGTTCGTTAAAGTTTGTCTCGTTATAAGGATTGGATCACAGTTCTATAAAGTTTAGGTAAGCTCTACTATAGGGGGGCATGTTGACACTAGAAATGGGACACACTAATCCTCAAACCCCATAGTATGGTCGAATACCAACCATTATGAAGATTTCGACCTCAAGTAACAATTTTAAGCAATTGTTAAATGGATTTAAAATATAAAGCTTGTGTAGTTTGAAGAGTAACAAAATCACTAAAAAAAAGGAACAAATTGTATAAATATAATTAATTTACATAAAAAAGGTCCTCTCTTTTGTTTATAGCTTAATTGAAATGACAAACAAAATATCATTTGTCAGTGACAACAATCCTCAAATAACTGTTTTTAAATTAAATTTTAAACATTTTTACTTTAATAATCGAATAGCCAAAGCTGTTATTTATGCTCTTAATGAGGATTACTCTATCTAGATATCATATTCTGAAAATTGAAAAATGACACCTGGGCACGGGACAGGTGTCATTTTTTAATTTTCAAAATATTTTCACTTTACTTTCATTGGTTTAAATATTACAAATGGCCACGGGAATTAAACCTGGGACCTTTGGCTTAAAAGGTCAATGCTCTAACCACTGAGCCATTCATGTACCACCCCGTCTCCAGGGTCATTCTTCACTCATATTTGAAGGCAGGGTCTATGATGGACGTGTGGAAATGATCAACTACATTTTAAGTGATCAATTAAGTTGACGAGGTATCAGAAAATGCAATCACATCAGGAGGTATTTATATTGAAACCTTCTTTATTATTCCAATAAAACCGAATGAAGGTTCAAATGGTAACAAAAAAAATTAACACAATCAGAGTGAGTCGTTTGAGTGGATTTGTCCCAATCGTCTAAGAACAGACACATGTAGATCAAAGCACACAATTCATCTGGTTGCGGAAATAATTATCACACGGCCGTCCTCATTTCATAAATATATAAATTCCAATATATAAAGAATAAATAAACAAATAAGCAAATAAATAAAAATCCTAAGGGCCCTCTAAAAACGTGAACTCAACTATCCATAACATCAAGGAAAAACCAAGTAATCCGTCTTGGATGTTTATTCATAGAAAATATAATTATTATTATTATTATATATATATGTGTGTGTGTGTGTTTTTCAAAAGATAAAACAATCTGATATAAAGGTATAAAGAAAACAATTACGATAGGCATAGAGTGGGAAAATATTTAATATTAAATATGTGTATATAGATAAATATGAAGTTCATATCAAAGTAAAATATAGCATAACGTTATTAAATTTGCTATAGAAATTAAATTAATTTAATTTAATCATTAGTTCTCATGAAACCTACTCGTCAAAAACGTTATATAGCCCATGTTAAAAACAACTCTATTTACAAGTTTATAAGAGTATTTCTCTTCCAGACCAAATAGCGATATCCAATATTCGAAATGTATTGATCTTAGCCAATGTATATAAATTCAATATAATAGTCGCTGAACAACCTCATAATAAATTTAATGCCAATCTGTGATATCAGAGTATATTAATCTACCAAAAATAAAAGATATAATAGGCCAAAAGATGAATTTTGAAAAGTTGACATAATTTAAAAAAAATTAAACCGAAACTTAAAATTGGGTCTTATATTTAAAAAAATGAGCAGCCAAGGCTACTTACTCCTCTAACCAGAGCCAAGTCCACGAGTGCCGGTTATATTGGCATACCGGTGCTATATACGAATAAAACACACGAAAAAGGGGGAGGCAAGGAACATAATTGGGTCACAAAGGGGGGAATACGCGTGACAAACATAGCCCTGAGAATGAACTCCATTGTTCGAAAGCGTTCTCCGATGAACTAGCTTTACTTCGCTACCTAAACTCTCTGGAATGTTTCACTATCCCGTGACCTCTAGCGGTCACCTCTAGAACTTGGGTGGGCTCGGTCAGTTCATTATGCATCATGGTCTTGCTTGGATGTGTGCTATGTTGTGTAGCTGAATCGTTGTCGTGAGGCACCGGGACGGTTAAATGGTGTAAGTGATTAATTCCCCCTCGTCTTGTTTCTTCTTGTTTTGTAGCAAATGCTACAATGCTGCCAATTGTACAATGACAACTGTAGGAACGCACATGCAATATTTTTAAATTACGGGACTATTCCCGGATAGCTCCCAGGTTAGAGCATTGGCATACTAAGCCAAATGTCCTCGGTTCACCTTTCGTTTCCAGATGTAAATTTTCAGTTTAAAGAAAATGAGACTTGGATCCGTCTATAGCCGTACTTTACAATCATAATAGCTTACCTATTCAACCCATCATAAGTCTAATAGTAATCGATTATAAATCACTCCTACATACGAATGGCTACCTATTTAACCCACCATAGCTCTTATTTTATAAATTACCCATACATACGAATGGCTATTAACCATAATAACTCTAATATTTTATAAATTACACCTACATCCGAATGTATATTTACAGGGGCGGCCCGAGGTAAACTTTGCGCCCAGGCCGGATAGCTTTTTCGCGCCCCCTTACATAATGGAGGATAATAAGATAGCATGAAAATAATCCGCAGAACCAACAACTCTAAACCTAACGTATCTGGGCATGATAGGGAAAAAAAACCCAGCGAAGACCATTCCAAATAGCTTCGAAGGGCATCAATTTGGTGGAAGACCACTTCCAATAGCTCCAAGGGGTATCCAAATTTAGAAAATAAATCAAGTTAAGTACATTCTAGATAGATTCTAAGGCATTCCAAATCCAAAAAAATTCTGTGTGAGCAACACTTCAAATAGAGTTTAGGGAATCTGACTTGTATAAAAGAATCTGTTAAACACTTTTTAAAATGGCTTTTTGGGGCATATAATTTTCAAAAATTTTCCAAAGGAGGACTACTTCAAATATCCTCAAGAAGTATCCAAATTTCAAAATTTTGGGGGGGCGGGATTTTAAATAGCTGTTAAGAGAGTCTGATATTCATAAATTCTCTAAACGAGGACCATTTAAAATAATGTATAAGATCATTCCACTTTCTAACCTTAATTGGGGGAGGGGAGGGTAGAAAATTCAAAAAAATATTTTTTTTCTTATCCACTCTCGCTCGCTTACACAAATAAAGTTCCGCCACTAGTGTATAAAATAACCATGTTCTTATTTCTTAAGGTTTAGTAGTAAGTCTTGACGTCATAAACTTACGATTTTTGACACAAACACACCTCTCCCCTCCCCCTAAAATTAAATTTTCCCTATGCCCATGCTAAACCTAACCACTCCAAACCTAACGTAACATGAAAATAATATTGTAACGTAGGGCACACGTGACCTGGGAGGGTCACAGGCCGTTCACGCGTGGACGTGTGAACCACGAGTTCTTTTAGAGATATTGGGGTATGCTGCCGACCAAACACGAATGAAAATACCCACGGAATATTCAAAGTTTTAAATATTAAAATTACCACTTACATACACACACTGATTATCTGTATATCTAAATTAATTGTAACTAAACAAATAATTAAGTAAAATAAAAAGAGCCTTAGTCAAGTATGTAACTTAATAAACTAATAAAGCACATAGAGATATAAGTNAAATATAAGTAAATTAAATAAACAAATTAACAACTATAAAACACCTAATAACTATTCAAATATTTAAAAACAGTCACAAAAATGTTCATTAACACAGTAGTCTACAATAATAACAAAAGTCACTTGTCTCACACACGATACACGGTGATGACCCGCAATGCTGGTCCACTCCCGTTCCGTACACACTACTCCGGCACTCGCCACACGAACACTGGACTCGCCGGTCCACACTCTCGCACTGGGAACTCTCGGACTCATCAGTCGCGAACCAAGAACTGACTTGAGGCTACCGCTGAGCATGTATTTTATAGGGGTGGTGACAGCTGAGGGTCTGGAATCCTCCATTTCTAGAGTAAAAAGGATCCAGACACCTCCAGACATGTCTCCGTCCTCCCCCCCACACCCCGTCGGCCTCTCTAATCCCCAGTCAAGCGAGAAGGGCGCTGCCTACCCGCTAGACCAGGAGGGAGACAGAAAGAACAAGGAGCGCATCCACAAGGGCCAACAACGAGAACACGCTGGTCCCGCTGTTAGGTACTAATCTTGTTACAATATGAAGGGAAAATTCCATAAATGGTTATCATACAGTAGTACAAACGCTTCACTACGGAAATGGTTAGGATTACAAAGAAAACTATTAGAACATCATGGCGGCTACAGACAGGAAAAACAGGAAAAGTCAGAGATTTTTTTATGTCAGGGAAAACAGAGAAATGTCAGAGAATTTAAAATAAAATTAGGAAAAGTCAGGAAATTTTAATACTTGATTAATTTTTACTCCTAAACATTTAAACAAAAGTGAGAGATTTGGTTTCCCAGTGTTAACAAAATGTGTTGCGTATATTTATGCTAATGTTTGAACATGAGTTGGTTACACAGTGTTTGTTTTATAACTTATTTACACGGACACACAAATAATACTTAAAACATTAAATACTCGAAAAATAGCTTATGCTTTTGTAGCTTTGAGAATTGTTTTTGAAAATATATAATCTATTCAATAAGTGAAAAAATCCCATTTACCGAGAAAAATAGTAAATAGGTAGAGCCGTTTTTTTATATATATATATATACCTGTAAATGTCAGGGAATGTTTTAATACAAGTTTTGTAGCCACCATGAACATGTTTTGCAGACAATGTTTGCCTCTTTAATTTTGATATAGTAAACGGTTTAAGAAATAATAGCAAAATACCTTTTTAGGATGTCATTTTTCAAGATAATGGATGTAAATTAATTTTTTAAGAGTAGTACTATAACCCATTATATTCACCACAAAAATATATACCACTTTGTCAAATTTCATGTTAGTATCACAAAGTGAATGAGTGCTATGCTTAGCAACTCCACTAGTACACTCAGGTTATGTTAGACTTGGAGTTGTGACGTTTGGGAATTATTTTCATATCATTCCCAAGTCATGTTAGGTTAGGTTGGTGCTTTATTTGACGCTCCCTCAGTCTGACGCCCCTGGCAGCCGCCCGGTTCGCCCGGCCCGTAAGCCGCCCCCGGCTATTTAACCCATCATAACTCTAATTATTTATAAGTTACTCCTACGTACGAATACAGAACACGGTACGCATGACAGAGTGCTTATAACCATTATGAAACGAGAGTGGTCCTAAGGACCTACACTAGCTTAACCTAACACAGCACATCTAACATTAAACCAGAATTTGAATATCTGTCTCTAAAACATTGTTCATTCATAATTTCTAATAAATGTCTAGTTCCCCATTAATTTGTTAAGTCTGCTTTAGTGTGTACCAAACTGGAAAATTTTAACAACCGGAACGGTAACAACTAACGACCAATAATTCCTTAATCTATTTTACAACATAAAAAACTATTACATATCTTAAAACCTTATAATATTCATTATTAATTAAAATAATTTATAATCAAATTCAAAACTAATTATTTTCATCATAAGTAACTACATCTTGTTGACAGTAAAATATAAACATTACATTGTTGTTTCACATCTCTTTCATTCTTGTAAGAAAAAGACACTTGACACATCGAAGCATGTGAAGAATACCTATCATTTGTGAGGAAAATACTAGACTGAAATTAATTGAATTACAATTAGATAAATAAGAAAACGTGCCCCAATCACTTCTAGTGAAGTAAAAAAGAAAAGGAGTTTCTTCATACAAAATGTTGCTACAGAAGATGAAAAATACCGCAGCAGAAGATTTGAAGAATTATCTGTTTTATATTGCTATAAGAAATTAATATGCGAATGTTAAGAATTAATATTATTTAATCCATATGAAAATGTTCTTTCAATGTAAAATGTTTTGTAGCAAACACTTCATTAAATTGGCAGTAAACAACCAGTTATTCCATTATTTAATGTAAAGCCCTTTTTCATGATCATAATCATCAGCAGCATCAACTGTTTCCACCCTGAGGCTGGGTGAGTTTAGTAAAATGCCTCCATCTTCCTTTATTCTTCCATCACTCTTACTCCTTTAATTTCTTCCATTCTTCCCCTCTCACTTAAACAATTTCTGTTATCTGCTCCTCCCATCTCTTTCTTGGCCTCTCTTGAGATATTTTCCTTACAAGCCCATACCATCTCAGTCTTGCTTCCTCTTCTTTTTCATGTACTCCTTGTACTCCTACTCTTTCCCGGATAGCCTCATTCCTAATCTTGTTTCTCCTCGTGACAGCTCGAGTGTAGGTTTGTTTCGGCTACCGGCTTACTAGGCCTATCGTGGTGAATCTTTTTTTACTAAATGCAAATTTTAATTTGTTCAAGTATTATTTTGGACCACACAAGGGCAGTATTTTTTTAACAAATATTGGCAGTATTACCTGCGTGGTGGAATTTCGTATGTATTTGCATATTCCAGACATTACATATTGGGACTTTAGTTTGCATGTAAATTCTCACTCTACTGAGCCAGCTCAGTTTTTATTAAATACGCTTAGCATTTCTAAAGATTTAGCCGCCGACAAACGGACACCATTTGTCA
Organism: Timema shepardi; assembly: GCA_902151425.1. Taxonomy (NCBI): domain Eukaryota; kingdom Metazoa; phylum Arthropoda; class Insecta; order Phasmatodea; family Timematidae; genus Timema; species Timema shepardi. The sequence continues at coordinate 4,714 of CABFVX010010358.1, read as the reverse complement.
TTTGTCATTTTATTCAATGTAATAAATATTTTGAAGAAAAAATGTTTAGTTATAAAACTTTTGCGAAACATAATTTATAAAAACAAATATATGCTTACAATTTGTGTCTTTTTTTTCTTATGTCACAGAACTAAAAACTTCACATAGGTATGCACGGTATTTACACTTTTAATGACAATGTGAAAGGAAAGGTAAGAATATTCTACCTACGAACAGAAACAGAAAATGCCCTTTTCGGTTAACATCTGTAAACTATTTGTGTTTATATCATTGTCTTGTAATAGGAATCGTCACTGTTGTGTATCAAATTCTTGGCAAACCCATTGAAATACAAAATTCAATACACTATACAGATAGATAGTAAGTAGCATTTAGGTCCGTTCAAAATCCAATGCATTGTGCAGACAAATAGTAAGATCTAGGTTCGTTCAGAATAGAATAGAGATCCTTTTGGAAAACAATAGTAAGAACGAAGAAGTAGCGTTCTGGTATGCAGGCGGAATGCTTTAAGATTGTGTTTTATCAACCAGAACGCTCGTAATATTTTTTCGTATCAACCGGAACGGCCTTCCAGTGCGTTCCGACCCAATTCGAGCACTGGTGTGCATTCATCAGTGCTAGTAAATTCGTAATTATTAGTGATTAGTTCTAATATTTTCTAAGGCAAACTTTAAAACCAAGTCTAAGGCCATTAATTTACCATATAGTGAAACTAAAGAAATCTTATTTAATAAATATATATTCTTGTTTCTGCTCAGAAACGGACGAGGTTATTTTAGGCCAACTGGAAAAATCACTTCCCAGAGAGAGCTAGGTTTTTGAAAATATACATTATTAATGATCCCTTCACTTGCACTCAACATAAAACTATACTTATTATATAATACACTTTAGTTGTTGAATGTTATAAGCTTCTCTCGTATTAGATGGGCCTTAAAATCATTTTCATGGAAAAACGAGAATTGCCACTGATGATGGGGAGATCGGTGTTCGAATCTCGGTCGGGTCTATTGTGGGTGGTTTTCCTAAATGGTTCCCAACTCTCCTTCTAAGCAAATGCTAGCATATTAACTAAAAAAAATTCCTTCCTCATCCCTACCCCATTAAAGTAATTATCATGTATGCGTATAACCTGAACAAGTTCCTAAGTGTTTCGACTTTAAATAAATGTGTATAGATTCAGATAGGCCATTGTGGTCTTTTAGGGTGTTTTTTAATTCTCCCTAGGAAGAGTCACCTTCCAATGTTATCCCTGCTTAAGGAACATTTTAATATCTATTTTTCTCCGATAAATGCTCAATATTGTAAGGCACATTTGATTATTTTACAAATATTGTAGCAAATTTAGGTTACTATGCTACCTAAAGGCTGTTATAAGTTTTGAAATTATATTTATTATTTTTCCATTGGGAAACCATTTGCTCTTTGGCTAAGAAACTTATGCTCTCAAATAAACATCGTTGAGTAAATTATTTTATATTTTGAGTTTCATATGAAAATACAACCTTGTTCATGGCAGTTTGAATAAACCTCCATGCATGAATTAAAATTAAATTAAAATTACTTTCATAACATTGAAAATGTTAAGGTGTGTCACCAAAAATATATATTTTAGAGAAAAATAGTTTGTTGATCAAGATCATAAAAATTATTTTCCAACGAAAAAATAAGGCGTTAAAAAATTCAAAACTCATTTAAACACTCGGTTTTATTGAAAATGTATCATGACGTTTCTATCGTTAGCATTTAAATTTATTTAAACTTTATGATTAATTGAGCTAACTAGATATAACCAAACTAACTTTGTGTGTGTGTGTTTTTGTATGTGTGCAGCGCGTCTCACTACCGGTCCGGGCTATCCGAAACCTCGTAAACTTGTTTTCTTCCCAAAGTGGAAGTAGCTTATCAATCAACGTCCTTTCCCCCACGTCAATTTATTATTAAACTTGAAATTTAGCGTAGTTTAACTTTCACTTATTTTTCACGAAGAAACATATTTTTTCAAACAATCAATTTCATATTCGTAGCGTTATTATGTGATGCAAAATAATACATTTTAATTTTTTTTTAAGTAATTGTATAAAATGAAAACATATTCTACATCGCGTCAAATACCAATCTGGACACTTAGCCACATTTTAACTAATCAAATCGGATAGAGATGAATTATTTAAAATATATATTAAATGTACAGTACACTACTTTTAACCTTAAAAGGTAGCAGTATTACCTCGAAGTATTACACTATGGCCCTTCATACAAACTGCAATATAGTGGAATAATACAAGGTCAGTTTGCTATATTACAGGATAGACGAAGGGAAAGCGGGACACTTTAGTAAAAGTCTACATCAGGACATCCAACTGGGATTCTAACTCTAACCTTTCCATCAATGACCAACCAAATTAGACGAGACTTGCATTTAATCCACGTGCCTAACGATGCGTGTAAGACAATTCAGTTTTTAATGAAACTAATATGGTTAGTAGAACATTCATAATCTACACAGTACGATTTATTCAGTTTAGGTTATTTTTTATTAAGAAAAATATTTTACCCATTTAATTTTAGCAATATATGCAACGGTGGGTACGCAGACAAATGCATCAGTCTTGTATTGTCTGGTTTGCTGGTGACTGGTAAGTTGAAGTTTGAATTCCACCAGAACCATGTGAATTAAGGTAATTTTCTTTTTAAAAATCAGTCCTTATCCACATGAATGCGAGTGCACTATGACTTAATTCTACCTTCTTTGTTGCCACCCCAACCAGTGTAAAAATTTGCATGAACTGGATGGGTAGTAAGACACAGTGCATAGAAATAAAACATGTTTGAGAAAAGAAAAGCTTGGATACTTTAATATTTATAACATATCTTTCCAACACAAATCTAATGGGAATTATTTGTTTATAAAATGTCTTTCCAACACAATATAAGGGGAATTATTTGTTTATAACATGTCTTTCCAACACAATCTTAATGGGAATTATTTGTTTATAACATGTCTTTCCAACACAATCTAGTGGGAATTATTTGTTTATAACATGTCTTTCCAACACAATCTAATGGTAATTATTTGTTATCTGTTGTTTAACAGCCCTTTTTACTAAAGCTAAATGTTTTTGAGATCTTCTCGAATATTTTCATTGCTATATTAAAACCACTATCGTATTTTTTTAAATTGTAGCCAGAAAAACCTCAATAACTAGTAGTTCTGTCACCAGTAGACCTTATCCTCTTCATGTTTTTTTTACTAGACTTACTAGTTGATCCGTGATCAATAGACCTCACTCCCTTGATGTGTTACTAGCATTACTAGTATTTCTGTTAACAGTAAATCTCACGCAATACGTTCTCTTTGACCGAGGAATGTCCCTGCCAAATTTAGTTAAAGTTGATCCAAGAATTGGACAGTTATTATGGAACAAAGATCCGGACAGATAAACAGACAAAATCACAAGAGCATACGTTAAAGCAAAAATTTACTTCATTCGGTCATATATGTTTGGGTTAATTTTATAGAAATGAAAATTTTAAGGGGGGGGTCCTCAACAATTTCTACTCTATAACAAAAGTTTGGTGATCAATAGAGAACAAAAAGGTAGTATTTTTAAAACTATTCAAAAGGGGGAAGGAGAGCCATTTGTGGTGACAGCTAATCTAAAATGGCCGACGAGAGCAGGAGGTGAATGGTACATAGTACACACTATGCTACAAGGGCTGTAGTCATGTTTTGGAGGATGTACGTCCGTGCAATTGTTAGTGTTAATAAACTAGGATTATTAAAGTTGGATGTTTATATAATGAAAGAGAGAAATGAAAGTAGTGAACTATCCTTCACACAACTAGAGCCAAAAGTTAGGAAAATAAAATGACAAATACATACTCTTCGCTGGATATGATGATGTGCATTGATGGCAGATTTTACATTTAATTTATTTTTTTAGGAACAGAATTGTTTTAAAGTACATTTTTATTTAACTCAGCTAAATTTAAAAATGCATTAATTTATTTAACAAATCGTGGACAGAATCAGTCCGGGACATTTTCCAACTTATAATAGACGGACCTAGTCGAGGTTGGGTCTGCTGTATCCAAGACTGTTTGGTTGTTTCAGACAAACTGAAAGCTGAGATCGCCATCAACGTTCATTTGGACACGCTCAAGAGGGTGGAGATCTTCCAGAACACAGAGGCCGGCTTCCTGTGTGAGCTGGTGCTCAGACTCAGGCCAGTCCTCTTCTCTCCCGGGGACTATATATGCAGGAAAGGTAGTTCTTCAACCATCATTCCTTATTTATATTCTTTATCCAAACGGACTATATATGCAGGAATGATAATACATTTACCATAATTCCTTCCTTCACAAGGACTACAACAAGTTAGTACATAAATCATCATTCCTTATTGCTTATCTTTCTCCCAGGGATGATATATACAGAAAAGATAATACATTAACCATAATGCCATGGTGTTAATCTCTTTCCAAAGACAACATATTCATGAAACGTAGAATACTAACCATCATTATTTAATGTTGTTCCTCCTCCCAAGGGATGTATATGCGGGAATGGTAGTGTATCATTCCTTAGTGTTATCCTCCCTTCCAATGACGATACATGCAAGAAAGGTATTATTATTATTATTATTATTATTATTATTATTATTATTATTTAGCACCGCGTCTTACTACCCGTTCGGGTTATACGCTTTAA